>LYUA01001615.1:107889-132106 GCA_002093875.1 Calopteryx splendens
TTAGAAAATGTGTGAAGATTCTTTCTTCTGTCCCGTAGTTACCTACACATTTTTTTGTGCTTTTGAGTGATTTTTAAGCATTTGTTGATTGTCAATAGTAATTAATTCTTAATTTGGCTTCATTGTTACTTTTCGTAGGGGTCATTTCTTTGTTGGGATTCTTGTTCTGGTGCATTATTTTATTGGAACATGTATTATGGGCCCTGAAAAAAACCCGCGAAAACTGTGAATTTCTTAGCAGTGGACATAAAGTCTTTGCGGAAGTGCATAATAGATAGAATTGGCATAAACTGTATTTAAATTTATGTACATAATGAAGCTACTAACGTAATGAAGTCGATCCAATGTATGTGTATACACACGTATTGGCCCACGGGTAATTTTTGCACATCCATTGGAGGTCACTAGATCAGCCAACTGGTAATTAAGAGGGTTAAGAAACTTTTCCTGCTTGATTGTCTTTATTTTTGTAAATAATTGTTGGTTATGGTTGTAACTGTCAAAAATGTATCCTCTTTGTGCATGTGTTTGTGTTCAAGCTCATTGTCCGTGAATGTCATGGATATTCCCTAAGAAGCTGCTAATGGAGGATTTCTTTTTTTTACTCTTTATCCTAGTTCTTTGGATTTGTTGCCATGGTTCTTTATGGGATTGATGCGTACCTCAAATTCAAGGGTGTTCGTGCTGGTGATATCGCCCAGGGTGAACGTGTGATCATCAAGAGCACAAGCACCGCAGCATCTCCTGCATACTGAGCAATTGTTTTCAAAGTGTAAACATTATTTAAGGTATTGCAATTATCTTTGATGTTAGTTGTATTTTCTCAGTTTGATTACTTGCCTTTATTGAGCTTGAAAGAATGTGTGGTACATGTTTTTCTTGTATTATGTTATAACTTCATCTCTGGTGTGTGGTGCACCTTCATTAAATATATTTTGCTTTCATATATAGGGTTTGTAATTCAATGTGGTAAAACCTGAACCACTAGAGAAAAAAAACTTAATATTTCTTCAAATAAAAACCACAGTAATCAACCCGATGGTTGGTTTGATGGCGAGGGTAGAGGTCACCCAGTAGTAAGCCCAATGGCATGTGAATTTCACACATTGGGGTAAGGGGCCCAGCTCCTTTCCCTGTACCACCTGTGGTTTCCCATAATGATCTGGTACCTGAAAAATCACACATTGGGTGAAGCTGAGGGTTCCCGGAGGTATCACCCGGAATTGAACCCTGGCCCTCTGGTTAAAGCCCAGAGATCTACTCCTTAGACTACCACAACCCCATATTTCTTCAAGCGTCACCCTAAATTTTTTTCAACAAAATTTTATTCCATAAAAAAATGTATAGTTTTGTCCTAAACATTTTTTTTTATTCATACTCATTTATGAGATGTGTGAACATAAGAGATTGGAGACAGCTCACTAGCTGCAATGTCAACTATGGTTGTAATAATGTAAGTTTTCAAAACTAATATAACATATGATTGGCAAAAAAACTTTTGTTGCTCATGCTAGTGGTGAATAAGTAACTTTTCAGGTATTCCCCTCATCATTATTTATAAAAAAAACCTGGCATCTCCTCCACTACCGAAGGTCTCTTCAGGAGCAGTGAAGGATAATAAATATTGACTTGGGGAAAATCCCTAAATTTATTTATTTATAAATGTGGCATTGTTGATTTCATTGTTCAAATATTTCTTAAATATGGGTCTAAATATTAAAATGCTTAGTGCAAAACTACCATTTCAGCATAGAATAAGAATCTGTTAAAAAGTATAGGTAGCTACTAAAAAAAAA
The DNA here is from genome assembly GCA_002093875.1 of Calopteryx splendens. Lineage (NCBI taxonomy): Eukaryota > Metazoa > Arthropoda > Insecta > Odonata > Calopterygidae > Calopteryx > Calopteryx splendens. Next base: position 109,686 of record LYUA01001615.1, read on the forward strand.
CTATTGACCCTGAAGTGATTTTGTATGGGTCTACCAAATTAAATATTAATTATGCTACGTTTTCAAGTTTTTCATGGTCTCCAAGTTAAATGCCATACCCTTTGTATTGCCAGGATTAGGAAACACATTCTGGACAACAAGTTTTTTTCTGAGACTTAATAACAATTCCTTTACGATAAAATTGAAGTAATATTAAGTCGAAATTCTAATATAAGCAATTGGCTGTTGCCATTATAGACAATAATTTTTGCAATTGATGGCCAATTAAAAGTTAACTGTAGCAGGCAACTTGAATGTTTTCATATGGTATGGCAGTTATAAATATGAGAATGTCACAATGTAATAAGTGATTGAAAGTTTAAAAAAAAACTAATTAAAACGTGTGAGACATCTTTTTAAATTCATGTGTCACCACAATCCTTTGGACCATAAATATGTACCTGTTTTTTTCAAATGTCATCATGCGAAACCAGTGTATGTAAATTCGTACAATATATGACATTTTCTTCTTATTGTTGCACTATCTGTCCTATCATATCATATGTCATATACTGTGGATAGCAAACGGGAGTCGGATAAACTATTTTCATCTTGAATTTAAATCCAATATGCTTTCCATGAAATGACACATACTGACAAAATATACATGTACACATTGCAATAAATGATGCTATAAATAAACATATGAATCCTTAAAGCTATCACAGATCTCTTAAGCAGAAAGCTTCCTTTATAATTGTGTACTTGAAGATCAAATTCTTTGTATATTTTTTATGGCAATTTTTTTATAAAACACAATAATAATACATAATTATTGAATCAAATTTTGTATTTTTCTGCGTACTTATTTGGAAAATATGATCTTTCAATAAATGCATCATATCTCAGCAATTTTGTAAGTGTCTGAAATTTAGGAATTCAAATGGCATTACTGTTCAGAATTATTATAATTTTTTACAATGTATTGAATTTATTGTTGGAGCATGGCTATATACTTTGTATACCTCCATGTATATGTGTAGTCATGTAATTGAAGACTATTCAGTTTTATCATTGCCATGCCATTTTTGGATACAACTAATTAGTACAATTTTTTAACTGAAATTTTTTCATGTAGCTAGTTCAAACAAATGTTGTTTGTAATGACCTGATCTTTTAACTTTTGAGAACATTTTTATATTTTCTTGTTGGGAACATTTGCCATGTGCAGCTCACATTGACATTGTTTTGTGTTTTCATGAATCTTTTACACTGAAAATAGATGTTGATATGTCAGTGTGCCACACAGTACATTTTTGTCCTTCATCTGGAAAACTGAACAAACAGAAGCCTTTGTTCCTATTAAGAGGTGTCATTTGTTCAGGAAAATGTGTGTTTGCATCCTAATCACTTCTACAATGAAACATTTTGAAAAAAGACATCTAGAAATGCCCTTGTAGGTTTTCCTCTATGATTTCCCGTCCAATGTATCTGTTTCATTGTTGCCTGTGTAATTAATATTAAGTTATTCAACATTGTTACTGATCTCCTAGCCATGCTTTTAAAGCATTATACACTGCTTTGCCTTTTGTGCTGTTATGAAATATATTTATATCCAACTTTATTGTAATTATATAAAAAGCCAACATGTTCCATTCATTATCACAATTATTTGCTATAAATGTCTTGATGAGTAATTTTTCTCAGGTTTTTCTCATGCATCCAAAATGAATACATCAATCACTAAATGTTATATCTGTCTATCATAAAAAGTTATCTCTCTATGGCCTTTCTCAGACAAACCATCTCCAGTTATGTCATGAGTAAAGGCCATTTATTGCTGTTATTATATAGTTGATGTTGTATTCCCAATCAGTGATCCTCAATATTCATCATCTAAATGTTTTTCCTTGCAAAAGATCTGCTGTAATTTTGTTTTATCAGTGTGGAAATGTTGGGTGAGTAGTAGAATCAAATTGTTGAAGGAATACTACCTGTATAATAAATGTTGATAAATGTAATCAAAACTTAAAAATTTGGGTCCATCTTCTATTAGTTAAATGTTTTGACTGCTGTAAACACTAAGCCTTAAAAGTTGATGAAATATGCCAATTGATTCCCGTGGATTTATATTTTAATGAAACCTAATGGTATATTTAATCAGTAAAGGTGGATTAATTTTTTAAAAATAAATTCGTGATGAGGTACAAATTATTTTGTGGATGATTGTCGGGAGAGTTATTTATTTTCTATTTAGTACTGTAGGGTGTACCAAACCATTTGTGATCAGTGTATATAAGTGTTACTGAGTCATGAATTTTGATATACTATGTGTTCTACAGGGATTATTTCTGAAGATCAACGCTTATATGGTTATCAAATTGACATTCTTTTCTAAAGGCTATATGTTCCCAATGGATACAAGTGGGAATTTGCTATATTGGTATGCGCGACTTATAAATTTTGTATCTGCTTTATGAGACTAATAAAGTATGTGCCTGTCTTTATGTAGGTATCATTATTTAGATGAACGTGTTTTGATATTATTAATATATTACTGAAAACTTATGGACTTGCTTCATAAACAATAAATAACCCTCGATACCATTGTTTCATCATATTCCTCTATCTTAGGTGGATTTTGCTGGTGGTGATGGAATTGCACTTAAAGAATTAATTAATGGAATTCAAAGCACAATTATATGTTTAGTAAATATGTACAGTTATTTCAAGATTAATAATAATAAAACATTAACTGGTTTCATTTGGCCATGGTGTATGCCATTGAAACAATTTTAAATAAATTGATGACCCAATAATTAGAATCAAAAATTGTCTATTGCATGAGTCAGAAATTCATCTGCTGAGAAATTACATAGTAGGAACTCTTAGAACTAAAGGAACTTTCATTAAAATTTGCATGGACAATTATGCTGTAATGTCATGTGGTAACTGATATAAGACGGCAATGTCCTTTCAAGCTATGAGGAAGGGATCTTAAAATAATATTGGCTGCTATGGATGTATTATGGCTGTGGTAATTATTGTTCAGAGTAAAAAGGCTTAGTTTTAATTCAGCAAATGTGCAGCAACTTAAGATGCAAACAGAAGACACTCTAAGTATTATTATAGTAAGAAAGATGTCTGTATGTATATATTATAGTAAGAAAGTCTGCCAAGTCTAAGAGATATTTTCATGTTTAATTGCGTTTCTGGCTGGAAAAAATTTTCAACTATATTTCTCCTGAAAGTAATAGCATATGAAAGAATTTCATGCATTTTACTATGATAAAGATTTAAAACTTTCATTGAAAAAATAGGAGCCAATTGTCTATTCATACAGATGCCCTTGGACAGTAATAATTCCTGTTGAGAGTTTCATTCATCTGATTAGCTGTTGAAAATTGAATTTTGGTGATAATTGCAAGGTGGTGTTTTATCTCAATTGTCAACTGTAAATTGGGTCAGAATGTTTCAAGTGGGATTGCAAGTACATACATTAGTAGTCTTGGAATGATTAATACTTAAATTATTGCTTGCACCATGTTGACATTTAGTTAATAGAGGCATTAGAATTTGACAATATTCCTGGTAATTTTTGGAAGTGGACTGTTCATGAGGATTCATTTGCATATAGGATTGGAGAAGCATAATTAGTATTGGAAATTAGAAAAGGACATTGTTGATTCCAAAAAATGATGGATAACAATGTTTTTAAATTCAATCTTTGAAAAAATTGCCATTTTAAGTACATGATTTTAGAAAAATGTGTAGCATACAGTTTGAAATCTGTCATTGTTCAATGATTTTAATGATTGTTTTTATTATTAGTCAATTTCCCATACAGGGATAGGCCAATTACAGTGGCACAGTATAAAAAACAATGGGCACACATCCTTGCCCCAGTTGGTGAAAAAACCACCCTAGGCAGGATTCAAACCTGGGACATTCAGATTAGCTGGTGAGGATGTTACTCCAGTGAGTGGGAGGGCCATTGAAAAGGGATGCCAAATTCCAAGGTGCTGTAATTTCTGAAGTAAGAGGGTACGGTTTATTGGTCTAAGGCTTTGCTCAAGTCATAAAAAATGCCAACGATAAGCCATTTGTTATCCTGAACTTCTTTACTTGTGTTTATAAGCTGAAATGTGGCAGTGTTAGAAAAATTCCTTCTTCAAGCTATAGTGATTATTGGTGAAAAGATGGTGGTATTTTTGATAACTAAGCGGCTGTAAAATAATTTTTCATATATCTTTGAAAATGATACTGGGCTACAGTTTTCGGAGACAGTAGGAGACCTTTTCTTAGAAATGGGGAGTATACGAGCATATTTCAGTTTTTATGGCAATTGACCTAGTGGGAAAAAAAATGTTAATAATACATCATGTCAAACAGAAAAATTTATCAAAAGACTTGTCTTCATGATTTTGCAGGGATCAGTAGGGAAGATAAACATATATTGAGAGCTGGTATTAAGGTTTAAATTTCGGCAAAAATTCTTATTAAAATTTTCTACTATGCCATGAGGATTTGACATTGCAATGTCATTGAATTTTATGGAGGGGAGCTTTAAATATGAGTCTTGTGTCAGGCTTGATTAATAGCCACCATTCCCTAATGATATTGGAAATAAAAATGCAGCAATCATTTGCAATTTTTCTTTCAGGAGAGAGTAGTTTGTTAAAGTTTTTCTGAGTTTGTAAATGAAGAAAGTGGAGTTTTGGGTCAATAAATTTGCTGCTGTGATGTAAACCTGGGAAAACATTAAAGTTACTTCTAAAGTAAAGGGGCAACAGCACCTCAGTGGCGACATGGAGGGTCACCCACCCTATCTCCATCTGTTCTTAATATTTCTCAACTTCAGTGGTCTAACAGGAACCAGTTTTTCAATGTGGCTTGGCTGTTATCTTCAATCCAAGTTAACTTTTACTTCAAGATAAACACAAGTGATCAGAGAGACCTGAATAAACAGAAGACTGGAGTTTAACAGGAATCTAATAAATTCATAGGATAATTCAGAAAAATAATAGTCTAAAAGGGAACGTTCCCATGGGCTAAGTGCTATAAATTACCTCAAATTTGGAAAAAAATCAGGGGGGGGGAGGGGGCAGATGCCAAAAAATTCAGTGTAAAAGTGAAAACAATTTAGCATTTGGTGGACTATAAATACTTGCGCATATGTATTTATAGTATAAAGCATATTTATGCATAGCAATGGAATATAATAATATTGCACACTCAAAGACGCTTTCATTAGAGCAAGTTTAGTGTAGGCTCTTAACATTGCGGTTATTCTTACCATATATGACTGACTACATCACTACATTTTTGTTGCTCACAACAAAATTAGGGTAAAAGAATCCAACCATTTGTGGCTAAAGAAATAATTTCACTGACCATCAACCAGTGAAATCACATCAACATTGCATTCATCTAGAAATAGTTAAAGAATACTTTTATTCCATAGACACTGAATTTTGTTATAAAGAAAAAGGTTTGTGCATAGTGATTGGCTATAGAAGATTGAATTTGAAAATGATTTTAGATTTTAAACTTTAGTTCAACAGTATTACTAGAAAATAAGAGGATGCAAATTATTCATGGCCAACTACATGAAAAATGTATTATTGGTGTTATAAATTATTTATCTTGTGTATGCATTTCATTAGCATAAATGAAAATTGCGCTTTGCATGATCCAATTAGCTAACTATTCTTGTCATAATAATATTTTGAGCGGTTGCAGCTTAATCACCCCCTTGGATGTGCCACTGGTCACTTTCATAAGATTGGTCCTTTGGCACTCTGAGAAGATGTTAGGGGAGAGCTGATTATACCTAGTTAAGAACTTGATAAGATCCTCATATCTGAGTGGGAAACCCAAGTAGTGTCATCATTTATGCAGCTGTTATCATCGAAAAGGTACTTATGTAAATCCCTCCATAAGTAATAAACAGGAAATGACCTAAAATTAATTTGAATGGAATGGTCACGAGTTTGAAATTTAAATATAAAAAAGATTCTATGAGAATTAACCTAACTCTGTCATCAGATGAGTTGATACCAGCAAAATTTAACAGAAAATGTTGCATTTTCTATTTTACAAAAGAAATATTCAGTCACAGTACATTTGTTATTTTCTTTGTATTGAGACAAAGACAAAAAATATGCACTCATCTAATGCTGCAGGGTAGTCACACACTCAAAAGGACACACTTTGGATATTAAAAAACTGTTAAAAAGCCACTAATGGAATGGCTGCACAGTAATAGTGATTTAAATGCATATCTAGATTTAGTGTGTTGGGTACCAATACTTTCAAGTGTGGAGTGCAGTTGGCAAAAAAGGTAAATTTTTTTGGTGCTCCACGTATCATTTATGTACTGTGGAGTGCATATTTTCAATGCAATTGCATTATGCATGGATGCCATTACATATTTGATGCCATATGATTAAAAGGAAGCCCTCATCCATGGAATGATTGCAGATATGGAAGTGTCTATATTATATATAGATACTGCTTGTGATTTTTCAGTTTTTAATGTACAGATGTGTAGCTTTAAAGATTTATATGGATTATGAGGAAAGTGATTGCCGAGTTGGAAATGAAAACAAGTGAAATTTATTGAGGATTGGTTTAGGGCTGAAATGAAAGGATTTTAGATATCTTGGCAGTGGCATTGCAAGAGTCTATGCCACCCAGGTCGGTCACTGAGATATTTCTCAGATTTTTATCCACCCCCACCTCAAATTTTCATTTTTACCCACTAGAGCAGAAAATTTAAATCTCCGGGGGATCCCACCTACGTACAGCCCCCTCCACCGCAGCTGCGCCACTTAATCAAGCCCGTGGGACTTAAGGAGAAAGACATCATTAATATAACATTTCTATAAAACTAATGTGAGGATTTTGCCAGAAAGTAAAGTGTTCTGGTAGCCCACGAAGAAATGACGTTGGCAGCTGCACATGGCAGTGCCTCTACTCTGAAGGAAGTGTTTATTGACGAGAAAAGCATTTTTCTGTCATTTTCTTCATTCTCCTTTATCTACCAACGGATGATCAAGGAGAATGAGAAAATTGAAAGTAAACTTGGGCTGAATTTGTGCTATTGTTGTATGTACCTACCGACGGGATAAATTTTGTGCCAACAACCGAGTATTGAAATTTTACGTTCATTAGCTTCTGAATTTTAAATATTAAAAAAGGACAAATAATAAACCATATTTTTCAAGAAATACTTCATAAATACTGCTATCGGCCGTCTTCCCAAAGAACTTCTACTCCCGTTATAAAGAAATATAGGTAGGGGCAAAGTAGTGGTAGCACAAAACCCCACGCCCTCTAACACGTTATTGACATTTATGATAACATAAACTACATAAAAATAGAGAGAAAAACAGTTCATGTGAAATTTCACTTTTTACTAGAATGCAATATTTCACAATGTTGCGTCAAAATGGAAAGGTGCCTTTTTGAATCCGGTTATATGCCATTGATTACTTATCTCTCACAACCACACACGCCTTCCAAATAAGCGCTGCTGTATGTCATTTCTTTTTTAGCATTACGCAGTGAAAACCGAACACGAGTCGTTGGTACGCCTGATGACATCACTTTTTTTAGGGATGAGTAGATATGTGACATTGGACTTAGGATCTGTAGTCACAGGTATAGTGATGAAAAGAAAGCTTGAATATTAGTCATAGCTCTGCGGTGTTTATTACTTCTCATACATCTTTTCAAGTGTGTCCGGTAGTGAAAAATCAATGGCCTTATTGAACTTCGTAACACTCTACTAAGTAGACAATCTCCCCAGCTGTACAGCTGAGTGATAACTGTTCCATGTAGAACAATGTATCACTATCTGTAGATTTAAGATGTTGGTGTATTGTTATCATGGTCTTTCTTATCTCTTATCGTGCATTGATTGATTCTCACGGGAGTATGTTGCTGTAGTTGACCTTACTAGTCTTGGGCATTATTTTGGCAAATATTCTAGCTCGTTTAATAAGCTCTTTGTTTACTGGCTCTGAAAATTATAAAATGTTATCATGACCTTTTGAAATTTACGGTCATCATAGTTTGTCTCTGGTGATGTATCACACACTAATAGTTATAATTGGTTCGTAGTCTTTGTTTTTAATTTATAAATACTGGGATTTTATAATGACTAAGTAGGACAAACTATCAATTTGAGATAACATTTTCGCTTTCCAGTTACGTGCCAATCGGTGAATTAGTTGTTTATCTTGTTATGTCAACTTCGAAGTGTTTTAATGTGTAATATATTGTTTTTGCAGGCCTTCCTGTGAATTTGAGTCGGTGATGAATCATTTTGTTTGGGTGTGGCGTTAAAAGGTGGGCGATGGGCCAAGGGCCTAGTATCCCCACTGCAGGCAGGAGGTCTAGCATAAGGTCATCATGGAGATCTCCATTTACTGCGAGGAGATCTCGAACACATCAAGAACCCCTCAGTGCAACCTACAACTTCGTAGACAGCGACTTAAAGGTAAACTTTGAGTTAGTACAATATTACGCCCTAAGTTACCAGCAGAAGACGCGAGCACTTGATGAAGTAATTATAAACTGAAGTATTGTGTTTCACCTGACAGTTGATCCTTTCTGCTTGGGGCTGTTGTGTTGAGTTTGAACAGAGTATTGTCTAAGATATAAATTGGTTGCTTTACGTAATTTCCTTTGTATTGTTATTGCCATTAACAACTTTATGAAACATTGCCTTTCAGATGGAGCAACTTAATATTAATATAGCAACAGAGGAGGAGTTAATGACTTTACCAGGTATCAGCCGTTCAGTAGCACAGGGAATCGTAGAATATAGACAAGCCATTGGACGTTTTAACAAAGTGGAAGATTTAGCACTTGTCTCAGGAATTGGTGCTCATAAACTCGACCTCATACGCCCTGAAATTTGTGTTTCACGAAAAAAAAACAACTCTAGGTATTTATATTAACTCTAGTTTCATTCTATTTAAGTGCCATTGTAGTATTAGTAATTGTGTGCTTTGCATTTTACTATACATATTAGCGCATTACATAAATCACTTGGAATCCAGTAATGTTAAATAAGCTTATAAATGGCAATGTAAGAAAGACATGAGAGAGTGATCCTATTTTTGGTTCATTGTATAGAGCTTTTCATTGAATTTAAATGATTTTTTGGTATAATTTATATTCAAAGTTATCAGTTATGAAGATGAATTCAGTGAGGAGTGTCAACCTTTTTTTGACTTAGCTTCAACTTCAGCAAGCCTATAATTTAAAGAAATTAATATACTCTGTGGTTTTCATTTTTAACTCATCCAATTCAATATTTCCTTTTGCAAAATGCTTAGGATTCATTACATGTTTTCATGAACACATCTTTTCTTCAAATATTTAAATTTACGTTTTAGTGTATTTGTACACTCCTGTTGAGATATTTAAACAGTATAAAATGCTTGCAGGACCCTTATGAAAGAAACCCAATTTCTGATTGCAATAAGTACTGCATAAATGTCTGAAAATTTATGATCATGTTAATAATGCACATATGAAATGGAGGGTTCTACAAGGACTGTTTTGTGGATAATTGTCAGCTTACTCGGTGTAATGTGTAAAAGTGTATGAATTTATATGTAATTGATATAATCCACTATATATTTGTAAGATTGTGGAATATACCTCAGTCAGTGTGTGAAGTACTTCAGGATTTCTTGTAACCATAATTTAAGTTGGTTTTAGCAAATTGATAATGCAGCTAAATATTTTAGAAATCGAAAATGTGAAGTGAAATTTAAATAAGCACACAAACAGAGTAAAGTAGTTGATATATGCAGCCAGTGTGCACACCTGCACAAAATTGTTCAGGAAAAAAAACGTTAAGTTATTAGTTAGTTGCAATTTTATTGGTGTCCTTTTGGTTTTTATAAAATACTTAGCTAGATGAAACTGGTGTACAAGTAACTACATATTGAGTTTTGTTTATTTGCAATCAATCGTTGTTAAATTTTGTACCTCGAGGCTTTTGACTGAGGGGTGTTATATTATTTTATTTCTTAGATTCCAAAGAGTAGACCATGTTCATGAAAAAATGATGCAGCAATGATTTCCGTTTTATACAATATCTATTAATTGGAACATTCCTCAATAGATGGCCTGCTGCTCAAATTCTTCTGTCCTTCGGACACTAAGTTAAAAATTATTCACTTTGCTCTAAATCAGCACGTCACCAATTTCTTGCTACCAAGTTAACTTTTTTGTACAATGGAAAGACCAGCAAACCTCAAACTTTCTTTTAGCATTTGAGTTAATTGGTCAGGATTAAATTAGCTTTATTTGCGTGGATACTGAGAGATTTGTGACAAAATTTTGCTTTAAAATGTTTAATTCACCAAGGTTAATGATTTTTTTTACTCTTGTCTTACAGTTCTCCATCCTCTCGTGCCCAGTCGTTTGACAGCTTGCCTAGCAATGGTTCTAGTAACACTAAAACTCAAAGTAGTGCAATGGATGGAGTCACGGGAAACGTTGCTGTACCTCCTTCACCAGTCGTATCAAATTCTAAGCCCACACCTGTGGATATAAATACTGCCTCAGTTTTTGAATTGATGAGTGTAAGTTGTGTTTCTTGTGAATCTGTTGTGAAATGATGCATGTAATGAATGAAAGAGTATGTTAAATATGTGTATGGTTTGGAAAATATGAGTGTATTTCATCTAGCAGTCATCCATTACATGTAGCTAAGTTTTGAATTACTTCTTATGCATTAGGTTCTAGGATTCAACCAAGAGCTGGCAGCTAATATTGTCGCACACCGTGATCGACGTGGGCCTTTTCGCTCTGTGGATGATTTGGCTCGAGTGAGAGGACTTGGCTTGTGGCGTCTTAATTCCTTGCGATCTCAACTTTGTGTTAAAATTCCACCAGACAATTTTGCAAGCAACGGTCTCAGAAATACTATTACTCCTAGTGGTATTGGTAGAAATAATGCATGGAAGGTGCCGAAGGTGAAAAAGAATTACAACTCCTCTTGTGATAGCCACAGATTAGGTAAGTTTCTCGAGTAAGACTCTCTGTTTTTAGTTGATCCTTTTCAATGTTATGTTTTCCTTAGAACCAGTTGTGCATTGTTCAGTAATGGAAAAAGCCCTAGGCTCTTGGATGCAATTGCTTGCTAACATAATCCCTTTTAATTGATAGCAAAGTGGCATAAAATGCTACATTATGACGTAGCTGTTAACTTTGTAACCTATTGCTTAAACCTTCTTGCCCTAAACAGTCCATTCTTCAGTTTCATTAATACTCTTCAGGCCATTTCCTCTAGTTTCAAAGTCTCTTAGACATCCATGTTTCCAGAAACACCCTTAGAGACTGGTAGCTCTCATAGTTAATACAGCCAGTGGCCTTGTGGATAATCATTGGATAAGTAAATTTTTCCAAAGCAATTGACTTAAACTTAGTGAAAATGAAAGTATTTAAGGATCCTATTCACTTTTTCATCGATAAACTTAATCACTGTAGCAACACATAATCAATGTCTCCATTTGTTTTTCAATTCCAAATCTCCCAGCTCTTTCCCAGCATCAACACAATTGGTGAATGTACTGAAGATTGTAAGAGAAACAACCAAAAAAAAGTTCCCCAGTTTCTGTAATCGATTCCCGCAGCCTCTGAGATTTCAGTTGGAATTCCAAGGGGGTCACGTCGGCCCAAAAGCATTCTTCGAGAGTGGACTTTGTAACATTGTGGCATAGGAACATAGATCATAATCTGTGCTTCAAAACATTCTGTGGGTTGAATCTCACATTGAAGATTCTCACACTAACGTTAATTCTGCTTGACAAGTGCGGCTGGGAAAAGTCTTGCCAAATGCAGGGAGGGATCACCTTTTGATATGCGTCATAAAAGATGGGAGAAAAACACTCTTACAGAAGTGGATAATGTTTTTGGAACACTTATGTTTTTACGTAGATAATACTTCACATAGGGAGGGTTAAATTGAATGATGCACCAAATATGCCAAAATTTTCTCTCCTCCTCCGCATGCGAAAACTCACAAAAATTAATATGCATATTAATAAAAAAGTTAAAGAGAGTAGATATATTACCCTGAACCAGACTCTTGTGCACGACTGACTTTTTAAGGTAGTTGTTGGACCTGTGTGTGCCAATACTGTTACCACCGAAGGGGAAACAAATTTTATGCCCCAGTGTTAGAGATAACACGTTTTTGAAAGATTTAAAATTAGATTTTGTATTTGTTTAAGTCTCCATTACTGGGACAATGACAGGGATGTATAATTTAGGTAGTTGAGATTTTTTAGGGCATTTTATTTTGTATCAGTAAAAAAAAGTTACCTTTTCAAGTTCTGTAATTCCCTATGAATGTGGTTGGTCAATAAAAGAGGTTCTTTAAACTTTATTTTTTCTAGAAATTAAATGTCTCAACACTGAGGTTAAAGTATTTGCTTGCCGTTCAAATCTCTAATATGTAGTTCAATAGTAGAATCAACTGAATTTGTATAGGTTATGGATTAGCGACTATACCTCCCCCATATTTTCCCATATCCCACTGGTTAAAGTTTCACTTTCTTGGTTCCTAATTTTGATTACTAATACATTGTATTGTTTTTTCTAGTTCTCCATTGATGCTCATGCCTTTGGAATGAATGTAGGGGAAAGTGAATAGTTTATATGGTGCTGTATACATGTGCATAGAAACATAATTGTTGAAATGCACACTATTTACAGAAGTAATTTGTTGGGGTTATTAATTTACTTTGCTATTCTTAATTATAACATTTTTTAATTAATACATGATTTTTAGCTATTGAAGTATCAGTGTAAGTTTAATTTTTTTCCATCGCAAACATAATGAAACCTTACTATGGGCTCTTTATCTCATAATTCTCCATTTTCTCAAATTTTGGATCCATTAATGTAGTGCATACAATCACATTCCACTTGTTTACATCTAAACATGATTCAAATTCTGTTAGTATTAAATTATAACATGACAAGAATTATCAAGTCAGTTTTCTTGGCTAAAAATCAAGGTTTAGTTTGATCCAGTTTTGAAAAAATTACCCTTTTTTAATTGAGAGTGTCTAAATACTTTTACATTGTAGTTAAACTTCTTAACAATGGGTTCTCACATTTTCACTGCATGGAGTCTTTTCTCTGATTTAAGAGGTTCTTAGTAGCTCTTTGAGGAAATTAATATCATTTTCTATTTAAAAGTACATACATAGTTTGGAAACTTTAAAATGCTTGCTCTTCCATTTCTAATCCACTTGCTTGAAGTAACTGTTTATATTAATTATCACTAATAATGTAATTTATACATCATACTAACAGTATACAGGAAATAAGTAGTTAAACTTTTATCTCAATTTTCCTTTTATCACTATTTTTTTCTCTTAAATAGCACATGTTTACTTTTGTGTGTTCTTTAGGTTAGGCACCATATGTGGGTGAGAGCTTGTACCAGTAGAAATTTTAAGGGCATTGTAGTGTTGGTAAGATGACTCATTATCTGAGAGATTAGAAACTTCGTAATTTCTTTCATCTCTGATTATAATTAAATATATTTCTCTTAATTAAATGAATTTCACTAACTCACCTAAGAGGTTGGCTCAGCCAATACCATGAAGACTTCATATGTATTAATGTAAAATTAATTACGTCAAAAGAAGTGCTTGAAAATCATTCAATAGCTGAAGTCACCATTGTTGAATAATTATTGCTTTAAAGCTTTTTCCAAGTTTATTTCTATCTTCACTGCTTTATTTTTCATACTTTAAAGATTTTTCATGATTATTATTATTTTACTGTATGTCGTTCCCCTGGGTGCATTTTTCAATGCCTTGCTTTCTTTTAGGGCACCGTAAAACCTCATCTGCTCCTATTAAATACTCTGGTTCATTTACATTAGCCAATGGCACAGACTCCTCAGCATTGCCAGTAATGAATGGGGATGCTATAACGTCGGACTGTGCTGAGCTGTTAAAAAGAGATTTGGAGCACCATGAAAGTGGAGACCCTTTGTGGGACTTGTTTGAGCTGCTTTCCCTCCATTCTGAACGGCCCATTGTGGAGGATATTGAAGACAAGAAAAGTGAAATTAAAGGAAGTGGTGTAATGTTAAGAATGGCATCCTGGAACTTGGATAATTTCTCTGCTGATAAAGCAGAAAATCCAGGCGTTCGTGAAGTCTTATGTCGCACAATACTTGAAAACAGGTAAAGCAAGATAGTTTAAAAAAATATGGTTTCACTAATACATGATAATTTTTCTGATGAATGTTTATTTAGTTTACTTTTATTTTATTTCCATGTTTGCATGAATATTTTATCTAATGTTTCATTTCAATCCACATTTTAAGGTTTACTATAGTTGCTGTCCAAGAAGTATTAGAAGAGGCAGCTTTGAAAAAGGTAATGAAAATCTCCAAATATTTGCTTAAATATTATATGCTGATAAAAAATTAAAGAATTCAAACCTCTTTAGAACAACAACTGTGTAAAGAAAACGATAGCATTCCTAATATTCGTCATATATGTTGCTTGTGTTCTCACACTCTTTTGAATGAAACATCACTCCGTGAAAATCCTATAAAATGAAATCACTTCTCATCTTAATCAGGGTTTGTAACCTCTCCTTAAGGATTTTTTTTTAAATCTCACCACTATCTATTGCATGGTTAATTTGATAAAATTTTTGGTCATGTACAATTTCACATGCACTGATCAGTTATTGGTTGGATGGGTTGGCTAAATGGTTGGATGAATGAATAATTGGTTATCACAAATATTCTGAATCTACATGTCTACTGAAGTGCCTAAGAATCCCAAAACTACATACCATTTTTACTAGTAATAAACTTAATTGGCAATCACAGAACTCTGATTCACAATAAAATAAATTTGAAGTTTTCTCATAATGTTTAAAAGATCATTGGTTGAGTATTTTCAAATTTGTTGATGACCAAATCTGTTTTACTGGTCCTTTTGAGTTATGATTCTATAAGGTGCAGGATGAGCATGTGAGACACGGAATATTTATTACATTTAACACTCCATAATATGAGGCATATCTGTTCAAATGTGAAAGCAGTATCTATCTGTTCCACCATTTAATAGTTGGTCACCTATTCAATGAATAAATGATCAAATATATTGACAATTCAATACAGTGGTGTCGAAAAAAGCCAACGGATCATTTCATAATCAGTATCATTTCATGTTTTGACACGCATCTAAACCAATGAGTAAGAAAAAAGAGAAAAAAATAAGGCAAACTAATTAGGAGTTATAAAGATGTGTTACAACTTTTTTCAAGATGCCATTGTGGCATCAAAATGAGAGCCACCCTGTGTCAGAAAGAAACTACCTCTTTCTATCCTAATTTTTTTGGTAGCTAAATCATGTACAAATTCTTCTAACAGTGGGTAGCTCTGAAAAGAACATGACCGTGAAAATGATTGAATGCCTTGTATGTCAGCCATTTGTGATGTCATTGTTATCAATGGCACGAGGTAATTTATGCCAAAAATGATGTGCTAGCCTCCTCAAATGCTTAAATAATGTACTAACTTCCATTAGCATCATACTTTTGTTACAATTCTCAAAAAGGAGAGGGGGAAGTGGAGCTTTTGAACTTCAAATTTTACATTCATTTCAAGTTTGATAATTTGGGGTCTTTTTTAGCTTCATTAATGACTAGTTAAATTATTCTCTCATAACTTAATTGAATGATATTATATTCCTTGGTTCCCTGAGATGGAGAGCATACAAGGGGATTAATTTCCTGAGGTATTATAATTTAATCATTTGCTTTTACCTTATTTTATGTTTGCTAGAACTGGCCAACCTTTGTACAACATAATCTCTCTCTAGCATAATGCTTTCATGATCCCAAGGATAAATATAAAAATTTGACTGCATTTGGAAATATGTAGGTATTTCTTTTCCTCCCTGTTGAAACTTGTTGTTGGGAATGATACTTTTGAGTTTTCTGTGTGAGTAGAATATGTTTAATTCACATATTGTTTTTGTTCTAGTTAAAAATGTATGTATCTATGTTTAGTTATGGCTATTTACTAATTTAATTTTGAATAATATAGGTCTGTGATGAAATGAATCAACCAATCTTGAGGAGAGTAGCTGAGTGGAAGCATAATTCACGGGCCTGGAAATATGCTGCCTTTCGAGCATCTAAGAAGGTAAGAGATTTCAGTTGTTTAGTAGAAGTTTATTTTTTGAGGAAAAATGATGTTAAAATTTAAGGTCGTTATATTAATTTATTGGAGCTAAATGATACATGATTACTTGCTTATGAATTTTTATGTCATTCTTTTTACTGTACTATATTTGTGTACGTTATCTAGCTTAAAAAGTTGCTTACATTGTCAGATCATTCTTTCATAATTTATATTAAATGAATTTGAGGTGATCCCACAATCATATTTATGTTTTGTATGTTTTTAAATGTGCAGAGTGCCATGAGTCTAGGATTTTTGTACGATTCTGGGCGGAAGGTTGAGTTAATTGGATCATCGGAATCATGTCATCTTGAGAAAGCCCGTTCTCGCTCAGTTCCTCTGATTGAAGCAGTAATGGCTGTGTTTAAGGTGAGTAATAATTACAGTTACACATTCGGTTGCCATACTACTGCATAATACAGAAATTTCTTGACTACTAATCTATGGAATTGAGTGGGTGGCAGTTTAGCCATTATTTCAGCTCCTAAAATTCTCTTAGAATTCGCACTTTGCAACAGTTCACTTTACTTTGGCTTCACCTAGTTTCTACTGATGAAATGTTGCATTTAATGAAGCCAGTATTGTGGTACTGGCTGCTTTAGAGGAAAATGATGAGGTTTATTATTATTCACTGTATGGCTAGGTTTTCTGGCATGCAAATTCTTAAATAATTAATAATAGCCTGTGATAACAAGTTATTGCCTTTTATTTAACATTTGGTCCAAAGTTTTTAGGTTTGGTTTTAAGTTTATTTGTCATTGGTCACACTTCCTATGTGTAGTGGACGAGTAGAACTTTTGTTCTTCAAGTAAAATGACAAATGTTGGTCTAACCACACACTTGTTCTCACATTATTTTTACAGATTCAGCTCTCTACTTTTTCTATTTTAAATGTTTACTGTAATCCTTGTGGAGAAATGAGAAATGGCTCGAAGAGCAACTCCAAAGGTGGCTACATATCTGAGCATGATTTAGCATTGCAGCACCAGTTAAAGTTTAAGGAATCCCAGTCAGAAATATTATGCCCATTAGTAATTTTAGGAGACTTCTCTGGAATACTAGTGAAAGGTAATTACCTTTTGGGAGAGAGAAAAAAATATTTGAACATTTAAAATTGTTCCTTCTGCCATCTCATGCATAATGAATATTTTACGTTAATTATTTTGAATTTTTTTTAGATGGGAAAACTCTCCTTCAGAACATAGGTAATGGTTTTTGTAATGTGGCACCGATTGGTACCGTGACAAATATTGAGGATGCAAATGGGAATCTTCGGCCTTCCAAACAATTTCACGACAACATATTTTTAGGCCCTGTGGCAAACCAGTGTTTTACTGGTAAGTACTAAAAGTCCCTGTTTCAAATACTCATCCAAGTATCCTATCAAAAGACTTGAATGGAATAATTTAAAATGTTTTTAGCATAACCTTTTGTACTCCATTGTTGAGAAGTGTGGAGCTAAAGTAATTTAGTTCCACTCCTACATACTTGCTCGGCTCGTGGCCCCATTTTTCACAATCTCCATTATTTTTGTGTCAACATTTGGTTTGAGGCAGCAGGATCATTTAACAAATTTACGAAAAAAGTTCGGTAACATATACCTTTTTTTTTCAAAGTTATTTTTTCCTTTCATTAACTTAGATTCTTGTTGTTTTCATAAATTATTTAAACAATAATTTGGAAGAGCATCCATTGTTGGGAGTGCAAATGGTCAACCCTGATAAATTGGTACAGCTGGTAGGCTGAAATACACCAATAGTGGATGGGTTGGGTTCTTTTTGGTTCTCTTTGTTCCTCTTTGTTCCCATTTTCTGTTCTGTGTAAACTGGTCACTTGTGGTTCCAAGTTCGAAAGTCAGTAAACACAACTTTCCTCCTCGCAGGGCAATGGGGAGTTGTCAGGCGTGGCTTATGTCATTTGGCAATCCCAAAAGGATGGGCCTGGGGTGGGCCAGTGTCAAGTCACTGTCCACTTTGGTGTCGGCTGGTCTTGGAACAGAAAGAGAAAGTTACACCAGTCACCGGTGCAGCGGTCATGAATGTTGAGGGCAGACCGAACAAGTCAGAGGACAAGAAGCATCAAAGAAGTGAGAATCTTGTGTGACTCAAGGGAGATTCTTAGTTGCAAATATTGGATTGGTGTTCGTGGAATTACAGGGGTCACATCACTCTCATGCAGTCCAGCTGTGTGAGAGCTTAGGTGTATATTAGAATATTGAGAATGTCAGTAAAAATAATTGAAGTTCTGGTCTCCTCTGGAAGGTTTTTTTGCTGGAATGTGTTCAGCAGTTTTTTGTGTTGGGTCTTTTTTATTCATTTTTGAGAGTAGCCAGGAGGGTACGTTATGCTTGCATAACGGCTATTAACTACTCATTTTCTGTCAGCCTGGTGTCATGAATATCTTTGCTAAACTGCTTTTATTATTGCCTTATCTGTCAGACATATTTCTTCATTGATTGTACTTAGACTCTATAAAGCTCCGTAGTTTAAAAACATATTTCACTAAATAATTAAATGGCTGCCTATAATTTTAAATTATTTTTATAAGAAAATCCATGGTAAATAATTGGTGAAGTGAGTAATGGACTGGCATAAAAAAAAGACTGACTGATGAAAAATTCTCTATCTCCATTACGTGTAGAAAACTCATGAACTTAATGTGGATTACAAATTCATACAATGGAGTGATCTCATTTCCAGGAGTTTTTACTTATTTATTGTCAATTATTTCACATGTCTAACCAAGAGAGAAGTGATCTTCATATTTAATAACGGTGTGGTCTCTATGCCTTCCACATAACAATAAATTTTAAGAGTTTGTCACAAATTCGAAGTGTTGTGTGATCAATGTGATAGACTGTGTATGGTGAAATGCTAAGTGTTCCAAAATGTGTCTATTTTTGTGTTAATTTTTCATATATTTTTATTTCCTGCCTTTTTTACCGGTGGGAATGAACTGTTTGTTATTGCTTTGAATTAGGCTTTCCTTACGGTATTTTGCTTTAAATGCACATCCAACCAGATTATTATCGATATACCTATATTATCCTATGGCAGTATTGATACACATATTATCAATTATATATACATATATATTTTTAATGGAAAACTATTCTAAATCAAGAGTTTCTTTATCCACTATCAGCCTGGTGCTGTAAGGGAGATGTCCTATGTTTAGCTCCCCCTCTTGAGTGATCAAATTTTTAAGATATTTTGTCTTGTTATTAAGAAAATGATAAGGTAGATGCCTAACTTCTGATAGATGATGGGAGAATCCAAAATAGGAATCGAGCAATTAGGTCTGGTGTTGCTGCAAGGGCAAATGGTGGTGCAGTTTTAATTTGTGAGGATAATGACCATTGGTGTGTTGTTATGCCTTGGTTAGGATCATTTCATAAGTTCACCAAAAACATTTCTTCGATTCTGCATACAATATGTTGGATTGCAATAGCAGACAGACCAGATCTTTCAATGGTTGTAGTCAATAAACCCATAAGCCGAGCAGCTTATACTCATTTAGCCAATTTTTTGTTTAATTAGGAGTAAATAACTTAAGAAGTTCACATTTAAAGCAGCTTAAAAAAATATGTTGCTAATAATTGTACAGAAGTTTGAAAAACGTTTTAATGTTGTAAAAAGCATCTTATTAAATATTTTGTCAAATTATGAATTTTTTTGTATGAATTAAATAGAAAGGTAGCATAATAGTATTTCCATAGGATGGGAATCTTTAATTAATTGAGGAAAGATTTTTATCCAATATTGTTGGAAATAAACATTCTATATCGTTATCAGTTTTAAAACTGTTGAATTGGGACAAATAGCTCTTGAAATTAGCAGTTAAGAAATAGCCCTCTAAAGATTGTTTTCTTTATATTTCCATATATTCATCTTCTCTCATACAAGTATAAATTATATGAGAATTTGTGTGGTTAAAATCACCAAGTTAAAGCAAGTTTATATGCCTCTTTTCAGTGGTAAATCAGAAAAATTATTTAGGTCATTTACTAACCAAATTTTACTCTTTTATAACTAAACTTTCTTGTGAGCTTGTTTTGGATTTGCTAATGATATTAAGTGGAGTTTTGAAGTGAACAATACCTGAATAGCACATTCCCTACTACCTCTGTAATATTTGTTATCTGTAAGTGTTTCATATCTTCAATATATTTATATATGTTACATTGCTGCTATTAGACATTTTAAGATTTATTTTGTGATGAGCTGAGTAACTTAAGTGTTGTGTATTAGTTTTGTTATTTTTGAGCCTATAGTATTCAAAAAGTTGATCGAGGTGTATATTATTTATTGCTATAAACAGTTACTTAAAATATTGCTAGGAATCCTCGACTATTCATTAAATATTATTTGTCAAATTTTATCTTGACATGAACTGAGAGATCCTTAACCTATTCTCTAAAATTTACTCTTATTACTAAAGCTGTAAATCCAAGTAACAATTGTGAAAAATATAATGTTAACACACAAAACAAAAATAAATCAAATGTAACATCTTTGTAGAAATTGATCTTTTTATCAATAAATTGGGACTGTTCTTTCTACATAGAAATTGATTTGGTTTGAAACTTTGAAAAAGAATCTCCTCTTGGGACTGACATAGATTGCCTTAATCTTCAACGTAAATGAAACACCTGGGACTTGTGTTTCATTAATTTTTGAATATTTCAAGGCAATGAGGAATGCAAACACCTTCTTCTGATATGGCGCGTACTCTTAGAGAAGAACCTATCCCTCTGACCAGGATTAGCTCTACATTGTTGGTACATAGCTATTCTCGATGTATCCTGTCAGGTATTGCACATGGCTTTGTGCATTTGTTCTAAACTTTCATTTGGCATTGATTTGGTTTTCGTTGATTAGTTCAGCAAATGCTATACTGTGATGCTAAAATGTAGAGGGAGCTAGCACTACTGTGTATGCCAATGGTGCATAGTTTGAATTTCCCCCACACATAGAGAGATTAGGCATTGTACCATGATGCTTTCCTGAAGTTGGGAGATGGTGTAGCCACTATGCTTAGCTCTGCTCAATTGTAAGTAAAAGGTTCTTTCCAACGGGAATGGGCAATAGAGTTGGAAGTTAATCGACGGTCGTACAATGCGCACTCTACACTTGGTCTTTCCCGCCGCTGTTGTTGGGGTAAATTTAGGAAAAACCTCTTGTTGAAAAGTTGAAAGGACGAGCCTTCAATCAGTACTAGTATATGTAAATCCTTTGGGAGGCTCAAGCAGGGTCATAACGGTCAGGCATGCATAGGGGATGTCCATTAAAGCCATGAGTGGAGCTATCTACGGAGCTGCAGTGAAAAAACATGGATTCACCAAAGGCATGGTGGGAAAATATTCTAACGAAAAAGTTAAGAAGAGGTGTTATATCGCAATAGTTAGACCTCATCTTGGGTATGCTTCGAGCATTTGTGACCCTGCGCAGAAGGAGCTAATCTTGAAAATAAGCAGGAAGCAGACGAGAGCTGCCCGTTTTGTGAAGAATCGTTATAAATGAACAGAGAGCATCACATTGTTATTGGATAGCCTTAAATGGGAGCCACGGAAAGCGTGAAGAGTTCATGCAAGACGAAAACTGTTGGAAAAATTCAAAATCTTGGAGTTAAACACTGAAAGGGAAGGAATAATTTTACCTCTGCATTACATTGGTAGGCAATACGACAACAGGAAGTGGAGAGAGATTGTGTGCAAACAGATGTAAGGAATCCTCTTTCCCTCGCATAATTCATGTCTATAACATTAGGAAACACTTGCGGCAGTGTGAGCATCCCGTTTCTTTCAAAGGATGCGAGATGATAATGACAATCAATGTCATTAACGGTTGGTGACCTAACACCCCCTGCCACACACCCTCGCAGCGGCGTGTAGGGCAATAATTAGATGTATCTGAGGCTTGGTTGCCTGCTCAAAAGTCTTGTTATCAAAACTATTTTCTAAAGAAATGATTATTTTAACTATTTCCTATCCTCGGAGACTTTCATTGGGGAATTTTGCCGAAAGGAATAATTTGGGGAATATTAAGGAATTGATAATTTAAATATTTCCGAGGAATTGTGACAAAAAATGTCGTGTATTATCCGTTACGGCCATTATCATTGATCATGGTTAGCCGCGATCCTCATTCCGGTCGATTTCACCATTTGGTCGAGGGATGTTTAA
>LYUA01001615.1:171114-188705 GCA_002093875.1 Calopteryx splendens
GGGGATTGATACCCTTACCCTTGATACTCTTACCGATAATTAGGAGCGCCCTGTACCCGTTTGCACCTTTCGTGGTTCTCCATCGGAAATCTATTTACAAAATATATTAGAGCGTGGGTTGCAAATCCGAATTGTAACTCCTAGGGATAGGATTAGCTTAAAGCAAGACGCAGTCATCGGGAAAATGCTCAAGTGTTTCTATCCACCTTCATCTCATCGATGCGACGAGGCCTGCCTTTTCGTAACAGGATACCCTCTGTCGCCAGACATGGCGCGTGGTAACTCTTCATTCACGATTCATCACGGATTCGTTATTTTTTTTTCAATACCATCCCCGTGTTGATTTTAATGATTTCACTGCCTGAAATTCGGTGTTCACTTTGGAGATTCNNTGATTTTAATGATTTCACTGCCTGAAATTCGGTGTTCACTTTGGAGATTCATTTCAATTGTCATTTTCCTTACTCATTTATTTTATCTTTTCATTGTAATTTAATTTTGCTGGATTGGAACATACGTGTATATAAATAAGTTATTATTACGCCAAACCACGCGTTTTCTGTTAATATTTCTTTCTATCTCAAAAAATGCTGGGCAGTTGCAAGCGCCCAAGAGAGAAATCCGCCAATTTCCGTAAAACTGGAATGGGACATAATAGTATGCTTTATCCGGCGAATAGGCAAGTGATTATTTTCCAATTTCAAAAAAATATTAAACTTGGATCATGAAACTGACTACTGCTTTCTAACCGACTGAAGCAAGTATTCACACAAGTCTGCGATTTCTTGCGTCTGTGAGTACTGATCGCGTTGTCGATTATCAAAACATTAACGAGCAATTATGTAAAATACAACTTATTCCATACTGGTTATATCAAAGTGATCAAAAGTTCAACACGCTGCAAGATTCAGCTTCCGAAAATGAAAACTAGAAATAATAAATTCCCCGGCAAAATGTAAGTCGTCCAAATCTCCTTTCCCTCGAGTGTGATATTATAGTAAGTCATGAAAATCTCGAAAAGACTACACTGCCTTCCCAAAAGGGTACGAACGCTAAGCGTACATTTCAATCTTCCACCTCACGGTAGGCATCGTGATACCGAGGCCCGCCGTCGACCACCCGAAGGTCTGCGAGGGTGAGATGAGCCCTCGTGACTACTATAGTGATAGTTTTCAGGACCCTCTAAAAACATGCCACTCGCTTAAATATATCTGACCCACCTTGCACTGATCTGGTGTTTGTGGAAAAACGTATCACCACCCGTATTAAGGCATACGACCACTTCCGTTTCCCGTTCCAACCTCTACTTCATTTTTAAACTATTGAACATAATCGAAGCTTACAGGAACTCTTTTGTAAGGAAAATAAACCCACAATTTTTAAAAGTTATGCTTGAACACTAAAAATACTAGCTACATTATTAATTAGTCATTAAAAACTCTTGTTTATTTGTTTGTTATTTATTGTGTGATTTATTTCATGAAATCGGTGACTATTTCACTATACACCGTTTCAATTCGGAAAAGCCTCGCGACGTCGTTTTCTTTCCATCATTTAATGAGAGAGGACCCCCACGTGTTGCCAATCTTTTCCTAACCTTGAATCCCTTGGGAAATTAGGAGGGAAAAAAGGGGTCTGGCAAGGTTATTCTTCCATTTGGACTTCACAGAACTCATTCCGCGAGCCTACGAACGTTGATCACAAGGTTACAGGGGAAAGCGTTATCATTGTGTAGAAGAGTGCCCTTGAGAGAGAGAGAGAGATGGATATCTTGGAGCCTCCCCCTTAAATGGCAACTCGACCGCCCCATTTTTACCATGTCAAATTTTCACCTTCCATTTCGAAAGCTATCTCTTAATTGATGGCGGAAAAAAATTTCGCTTTCGAAAGGCATTTAAAACGCTGCACCTTCCGGAGTACATTTCCATGAATACTCTACTGACAACTAGTTTCCGAATGAACTGTTAGCCCTTACACTGAATATTACCTGAATATTTTTTCAAGGTTAGGATGTAACAACTGCTCTCAATGAGAATATTCCAATAGATAAAGTAGGACTTGGACTAATTCAAAACGGGTGTACAAGAAAATGTAAGCGAAATTCTTTTAATTAATAAATAATGAGATTATGCTACCAAAAAAACACCACTAGTAGAAGGGAACAGTAGACATAGACCATTTACGATTCAAGTTCTATATTTCAACATACTTCCCTTTCTAAAATACACTCGGCCTGTCGATTATGAGAAACGAACGTAGTTCCGTATACACTGACCCCCAAATATGTTTTTTGGGGTGATATTATTCAGCTGCCAAATGATCCACACCCTCAAAAATTTCATGTTATTTTCAATTTAAACCATTTATGTTGTAAGACGATCATCTTTAAGACACTTGCGAGAAGAGATTCTGGGCAAACGAAACCTTACTTTTTGGATCCTTTTGGCGATGGATATCCTTGAACGTACCTACCGCTTTAGTTCAGAGAAATGTTCCCGAACGATTGAAATTCATAATCTTGTCCGCAGAACTCCAAAAAAAAGGGTACAGACGAGGGTATTCCGGGTCGACCAAATACATAGAAGAGGAAGAGCTTCGCGGATTTTTTTTTACCGTGTCAGCGCTTTTGGTCGGCCACCTGCCGGGGATGGTTTGCCTGGGAAAATGGATTCGCCAGAGTGGACCCGAGTGGGGCATTCCGATCCCTTCGGGCAATCGAACCCTTAAAGGGGGGGGGGGGAACCCNAGAGTGGACCCGAGTGGGGCATTCCGATCCTTTCGGGCAATCGAACCCTTAAAGGGGGGGGGGTAACCCTGTCAAGTCGCTGACCGTAAAGCGCGAACAATGATCATGATCAATCTCGCGAAATCCCGCCTCAAAGCATTCATCTTCCTGCCGAGCGTGAATAATATCTCCCCCTCCCTCGACAATGGGAGCTGCCTCTTAAACCATGGAGTGAATTTGCACAGTGAACTCACACGTGTCCCGGACGGTGGTCCAGTGTCACCTCCCGACTTTCCCGAAATAGCCTTTCCCTTAGACTCGTACTCCTTGACCGAGTCTCTCTCTCTCTCTCGAGATGGAGAGGGAGAGAGAAAGAGAGAGAGAGAAACCGAGGCAGGACGGACAGACGAAGGACGAGGGTACAACAACAAATAAGAGAGCGGCGGGAGTTCAAAACTCGCACCGGGGGGACATCCGAAAGACCTGCCTGCGTCCGTCGTTCGACGCTTGAATATTTTTCATGCCGACAGCGGATCCGCCCGCCGCGTGCACTCTCCACTAAATTACCTGACAACGATGGGGAAGAAGGTGGGACGACGACTGGCTACGCCAAAAGCAAGATAGCTATAATAATGATATAGAATTGTCTTCTCCAGGGGATTCGACAGTGTTTCGCCATTTTTTCAAGTGTCGCGCGCATTAACATTGACGACCAGATTTCATCGGTAGCGTGTGCGAGATCGTATGGATCTTTACACGGCGGCAAACGGTGTTTATAGCTGGTTTCTGTGCAGTATTTTTGGGATGGCGTCTTTTTTGGGAAAACTAACCTACATAGTGCGTTTACATTTTTTGTGTTTGGATGCTCCAAAGGGAACTCGGCTAGTTGCAAAAAAACGACAAAACCCGAGGCATAGATAACAGAAACATGTTTAGTCCAATGGGCAGAGCGCTCACCTACTAACCGGAAGGCCCGGGTTCGATTCCGGGTGACGCCTCTTTTGCATTTTTCGGGTATCAGGTCATCCTGGGAAATTATAGGGGGTACAGGGAAATGAACTACCTCCTTATTGCCCTGATGTGTGAATTTCAAACGCCGTTGGGCTTGGAACTGCGCGATCTCTACCCTCACCAACCAAACCGACCATCGGGTTGACTAATGTGATTTTGTGTATGTTGACGTGTGCCTACTCCCACATTAACATGACGACCGTGCATGTTTACCTATGGCATTCCTTTTGCTGGCCATTTTTTGTGTGGTGCAGACAGGTGCTCCATTAGTCTATCATGAGAAAATCAGTTGTTTTAAATGTAGCTAGTGTCATGGAATGGATTGCAAAGGTCATCCTGTTAATGTGGTAGTAATTTTTCAGTGAATGGGGTAAAACGAAATTATGGGCGTTGAAAATACGAGTGCTCTTTCGGCAATTCGATTTATATTTTTTGAAAATGGGTACCTTCACTCTCACCTTAACACAGCTTCTCCATGGTTCTACCTTTTGCGGTGTGACGTTTTTTTGAACGATTAATTTCACATGTACCGGCATGCCTTGTAATTATTTGTACAACTTGTTCCATATGCTCTACAATTTACTTAATCGAATCTGTTAAAGTGNCCATTGATAACGCAGCCTATTGACTACCGCTACTGACTTTTTTGAATAATGAAGACTCCGCGTTCAAATATTATTACAATGATAAATAATATATTTGTTTTTAACTAACACCGTTTATTAATATTTCAATGCGTTGACTACAGGTTCATAAATTGGAAATATTCGGGAGGGAAATGTAATGTGACGCCGTCTATTACATTAGACTCCGTGTGATGCTTTTAAAGCACATAAATCGCAGTACGTTGACCGAGAATGTAGTTCCTTTGACACATACTGTTTAGTAATCGTTTTAAATTTATTGTTTAATGAATCATATGATCATGTCCATTGGGAATGTTTACGGGGAAACGCTAAAGCGATAATCGGCTGATTCCGTCATTGCGTTTAGGAACACCTTATTTTCGTACACATCAATCAAAAGCAGTCTGATTTTCCTATTGACACATTCATTATTTACTAAAATTGTCACATGTGTTCGATACGATACTACGTACAATGGGAATTTTTGTAAAGGGAAATAATGGGATTCCATCGATCACAGCAGCTACATCGGTCAATGGTGCCGGTATCTCATGTTACGAGGTCTCTAGAAGGGTTCTCTCTTCCGTATTTACCTAGGATAAGAAAAATTTACAATCTGATGCCTGAATGTATAATTTGCAGTGTAATGGATGATCATCCCGTACATTAAGGGATCATGGAGAGATGATTTGTGAAAATGTACACGTTTATGGGTGAATTGTCCAGCTACATAAGTGAGAATGCAGTGGCATGGAGGTATTCAATGAAAAACTTCGCATTTGCATTGTGATACCGATATTTCATAGTATTTTACCTCGGGACGATTTTTAATCCACTCCCATCGACAACGCATGGAATGATTCGAGAAGAGATATTTCTGATGATCCTCCTAAAACATTTTTCTGAACTGCCAGATACACATCCTAATCGCCCACGTCGTTTTTCCTTTCGAGGGTGGTTACCTACTTAAAGAAAATGATGCATCGGACATCGTAATCGTCAGGGCGAACATGCCGCGCGTCGGAGGTGGTGGTAGGTGTGCCGCGTGACACAGCTCAGGCGCGGCGTCTGCAGATCCATGAACAATACCGGAAACAGAGGGAGATAAAATTCCTAACGAAAAATTTCTGTCCTTCTGCTCCCTAATGAGCGTCGAAAACTTGTCAGAGAGTTCCATAAAATCCATAGGATGGAGACGTTGCGAGTGGTGGAGTGAGGGAGCGGTTGTCCAACAAAGCAATTACTCGGAATTGAGCCATTTTATAAGCGTAAGATTTTGCATAAATTTTGCATAAGATTTGCATTTATTTATTTGCATAAGATAAGCGTAAAAAATATGTTTTCGTCCATATTCGACAAAGGAACAGAATAAGTGGGCCGTGGACACTGTTTTTCTTTTTTCTCAAGTTTTATGGCACACCAACGTGTGTGACATTAAGAAGTGCATGCCGATAGTTTACATGCGACATCCATAAGAAATAAAAACTTTCCAAGGTCGACATTTCCGTGGATTTTCTCATCGTCTCTAATCTCTGGAACAATTGACTACTCGGGTAAAACGGGAGTCGACTTATGACAGACAGCCAGATTCCTAGTCAAAACGGTCTTAATTACGACAATATGCTATCACAAAAGCAATCGCACAGAGAATCCTGCGAGGTTAGTCAAGTTAGCAGCTACAAAAGACAAGATTTATGCTGCACAGGAATGCTGTTCAAGGAACGCAACATGCAAAAGTAATGTCTACGGAAAAAAATTTCGTAGCTTTTTCCAAAATGACATCGTATAACCAAATTTTTTGCATAAACTGGTGGTTGAAATTAAGGCCCAGAAGGGAATCACCTCCATAGTGCCTTAGGGAACCGTGCGCGGTACCTTGGAGGACAATATTAACCTCTTAACATCTCGCTCAGACTGACGAGAAATTGGCATCGACGAACGTGCAAATAGTTTTTATTATATCGTCGAGTGTTTTTCTCGGAATCAACGTCTCGCTAGTAAGAAGCCGACGGCCTTATTTACTAGGGGGGAGGGAGGACGATGATTTCCCTTGTTCGCATGAAATATCCTCACCATTCGTTTCACATACACGCCAGGTACTTAAATGCACCGGATCGCTTCCCTTCGCCAAACCAAGGTTGAAAGACAGTGAAGTTGCTTTCGAAGAGCAAGCAGCGCAAACCACAGCCTCGTGACACTTTAAATTATTTTAAAAATTCCTTCGGAAACACTGGGAAAACAAGTTTTTCAGTCCACTTCAAAGAAATGTGGTTATCGTGCGAGGGGACGTTGAAAATCTGACGACGGAATTCAAGGGCGTACACTAATCCGCGAGATTAATCCAGGAACTTCGCTAAGACGGGATGGAAATTACAGGAAGTGGGAATTAAGGATCTTTCTTCATTGTTCACATCGTCCGAGAGCATGTGCATGACAGGGACACATGTCCGAGAGCATGTGTCGGAAAATTACATGAAACGATCGAAGAGAAATAGGTGCAGAGCAGTAATGTAACATCACCCGAATGAACAGGATGAGTAAAATCGGGAAAATCCTTTCATCGTTTCAAAGGCTCCAACTTTCTACCCGACAATGTTTCTTAGGGTTAAAATATTTGGCATCATTCCTTTTAATGGTTTGTACCTTTAGAAGTTTGTTCGGGATTGCTTTACCTAAATATTTGCGATATTTATTTCGATCCCAAATAACAGGGAAGAAAAGAGACGATTGAAATTGACGCAAGGGAGGAGGGACGATAAAAGTGCAATAAGGCACTCCCCCTCATATTCATTTCAGAACTGTTCGGTTGAAAAATAAAAAGGGAAACTTGCGGCGAACGAACGTAAATAATTCGCACAGTACGCACTTTCATTTTCCAACTCTATTTCAGCGCTTGTGCCAAAATAAAACTCCAAAGAAAGCAAGCACACGCCTTGAATGGCGGTGTTACAGTGCCAGCGGTAGTTGGGTGGCTTGAGTGAATAATGCACCAACAAGCGAGTTGTGGGTAACGTGATTTATGTGCAAGTTGCGCTAAGGACATGTACCGGAAATCCTTGGGAGGTGAACTTTTTTTATAATCAACTTTAAATCAAACTTAAAGGGGCATTAATTATCACACATCTGCTAGATATGGACACGCTTTCATTTAGAGTTTATATGATCATAGTATCCCCCATCAGTTTTTTCTAGAACTTTAATTACATTCCCAAGGAAACATTGCCATTATAAATGCAACCTTCAATGGACGAAATAGAAAGCGTGGAGCAGAAACCTACGTATCCAAGGGCCGGGCCGCAGAGGATATTTTTTCCCATTCTTGGTTTCATCGAATTGCAGGTCATTTGCAGAACATGGTTATTAATCTCTTCCGCTCGAAATTTCTTTGCAACGCCTGCCT
Organism: Calopteryx splendens; assembly: GCA_002093875.1. NCBI lineage: Eukaryota > Metazoa > Arthropoda > Insecta > Odonata > Calopterygidae > Calopteryx > Calopteryx splendens. Next base: position 178,877 of record LYUA01001615.1, read on the forward strand.
GTAACATTCCTATGCAATAAATAATAGTTATGCATATAGGGATATGGCCACGGCTGCGTACTGTATAAAACATCTCACCCTTTCATCAGGGGAGGGGGCCGGTCCATAGCTTATCTTTGTGTTGGACCGTCGTAAACTAAAAAAAACGTTCAAATAAGACGAATTATTTAAGCACTTCTTTTAGCGCTCTACGCAGACATATTGACTAACTGGCCAAGGTTGCCAACGGCGGTGAAAAATTCTTAGACCGCCCGTATCAAAGTTACGGGAAGAAAGGAATCGTCAGGCTCGACACGTGTGGTGGAATTCAAAAAGAAGTGCATGCACCTCAGCGTTCCACAGGTAAAATGAATTTATTGCAACTGATTTCGCTCATCATCTGCAAAATGTTTTCGGATTAATTAAAGCTCGCCCATTCTATTATTGCGAATACCTATTCAGGAAAATCTTGGATATTGAGTATTCGAGTCATTACATGAATAAGCTGCATTGTAAAAAACAGAATCTGAACGAATTTCCCCGCCCCAGCATCTCATCGCGAGGCTTGAAATCCGCAATGATGTAAAACTTAAATTTTGAAGCACAAGCGCCAACGTCCATCAGCAATGGATGAATAAATCGAACACTAGAATTTCAGTAGTCCTGGTAACAATGTGGATGTGTTTTCTTTCCAAGTTACCCACCCGATCACCATTAAGTTGACCTCTTATCGCCACATTTCGGTGCAGGCGGATGGTGATACATTTTTTGCAAAAATGTAGTAAATTCAAGTAACGGTCTAATCCACAATCCCCGACTATCTTTTTTCTACACGTATTATTCTATTTTTTTTGCAGGTGGGCCTGGTTTTCAGAGTATCCATCCCGCAATCAGGAAAAAATGAATCGAATGTATTTTTTGGCAGTCCTCGCGGCACTCGCCGCTTGTGCTTGTGGCTACAGGAAAGGTGCGAAGGACATATCGTGCGACGACATGAAGCCACAGCACGGAGCTGGGGAGCAAGAGGTCCCGTTCCCGTACGTTGTCAAAATCTCTCCCAACAAGATCCCCTCCGGCGGAAAGGTGACCGGTAAGTTAACTTAAATTAATCATTCACGAAATTTCGAATCGCTTGGTGAAGAACGGAGAATCATGGTCATCATTTATAAATATAATCTTCAACCTTAAGACATACCTCCAGTACTACCGTTAGCCTAGCGGCCATTATCGATAGCGGAAAAGCATTTGAATTTTTTTTCTTTGCGGACAATGCTGAATTTACCTTCAAATCGGTAAAAATCATGGAGTGGTGGTACAGAAGGGGAGTGTTCGGCTACTGACTGGGAAGGCTCCCGGGTCAAATTTCGGTCGATATCTTTGGGCAATCCCATAATTTTTGAGGTTGGACACGCCAAGAGACAAGTGATATTGAATCATCCTTTGCGAATGTCAAAGGGAAAGGAACTGCCCCCCCCCCCATCCTTCCCTGAATGTGTGAATTTCATACGCATCAAAAACCATCCTTCGGTTTTATTACTGTTCATAGTAATCCAACGCTTGATGCCAGCGTGGTAATTAAATGAAAACTCTATAAGACGGCGGACCGGGAGAAAGAACCACCGCAGTGCTTATGACTTAAGCAGAGCAGTCAATTCGGTAGTTCGACTTAACTGCTCGGACAGTAATCAGCGATGAAAGTGTTAATGACCGTGCGGCATCGTTACCCTTAATGGTGCGAATTAAGTTTAATGGTCAATGAATTAAAAATGCAAAAGCTTGAATGGCATTAGCCTACCAAGTCATGCCATTCGTATGCGAGGAAGAGCTGAAAGGCAATTGTCGACCCGGGAATCGAAAATTCAATTGCAATCAGGACTTAGTCAAGAACGCACTCGGAGTCCACCCTCTTTCGTCCCTTTGCGGGTCTCAGGTTCGGTAGCTAGCATCTATACGTTCTTCAAAAATTAGCCGCCAACTTCAAGCGTTAGGTATCAAACGGTATTTCATTCACGTGGATCTCAATAGCATCCACGATGGTCAAGGTCTCACATCGTTCTGTTTCGTCCGTGTTCGTGAGAGGTCACTGCCATCGGACGGTCAGGTATCAAACATGGGGGTGGACTTTCACGTGGTCCCTAGGGGGATCGGGGGAAGGATATCGTAATTACAGCGCAAGAACTGCGTAATTAGACTCTATTCGGAGACTTATCGGGATCAGCACCAGATTGGTTTTTTTACACATCGGGGGAATCCCACGACCGATTTGGATAAAAACGAAAATTGGCCATGGAAGGATCATTTCAAAGCTCAAGAAACTGTCGCCTCGCATTGAAAAGGACTTAAAATGCTGATTTCTGTTCCCTCTCTTGGGACGTCCTGTCGTTAATATGGACGAATATAGAAAATAATTTTGCCAGAAAAAAAGTTTCAGTCGAACGCTCATTTGAACTCCTCCGAGTGCACGTCTGCTCTTCTTTTAAAGACGTGTGCCACCTTGCGTTTTTTTAAATGCTTAATTCTAGACGCCGCCGTTCAGGGCACCATTCGCGAATGTTGAGTAAATCGCTTGAAAATAATTCGCGATCTGCGTGGCTCGTTATTTCCCCGTGAAGGGCGGTACCAACGCCTAAAAGGTCCAATGTCAGTCATTTGTTTTCAAATTGATTGATATCCTTCAAACATAAAAGGAACAAGAGATCCATCACGCTTTCGTGAGGGACACCAGAAATGACTTGTTCTGAAACTCGCCTATGTGACCGCCGCATTCTTGAACCGTGGAATTTAACCTTCGGATTAAGTTGACGAGTTTAAGTAGTCGTGGACCGGATACAGCAAGTATCTGAGCAAATTAAACATCCTCCAATTCGGAGGAGGTTTAATTTGTTATGTCTAGTCATTGTTATTTGCTATTGTTTGTTGCCTGCCTCGGCGGCCGCGGGGTAACATCCTCGACTATCAAACCGGGTTCGAATCCCACCTAGGTGGACATTCATCCACCACCTAGGGCATGGATGTATGTTCGTCTTTGTTAAAACTTTGTTGCACAGTTCCACCGTAATTGGTCTAGTGCTGTGCGTGGGAAATTGTATAATAAATAAATAAAACAATTAATTCCTCCGCAAAATACTTTTAAATGGGTATTTTTTCATTAAAATACATTTTAGTAGAGACTCGGTCAAGCTCTGGACTTTGACCTTTCACCAACGCTGGATCCACTCATTTACTATTCGGAGAAGAGGCAAAAATCATACTCTTAGGGAACAAAGATATTACCAATGTTTGGTGATTTTATTCATTGCATCCTAGAGCGAATCACTATGATGACTGCACTGATTTCAGTGAAAGCTGAAAGAAATTTAAGAGTCCTCTATCAAAACATCGTTCATTTGGGTAGGTCACTCAATCGAGTGGGAAAGTATGATTACTCTTAAGATAGGTTTACTCCAAGGTTACTTTACTTACAAGGTTACAAGAAGCATCTGCATATCACCACGGAAACCCTCGCTGCGACTTACTCTAAAGATTATAGGAAATGAGTACACGTCCACTGCGCTTTAAACCTTTCACGAATTCTAAAAATCCTTGACATGATTTATGACCATTCACATCGTTGATATACGTGTGCATGTTCGTGGTGGCTTTCCATTGTCCATACCCACGAACAAATTATGGGGAACGTTAACGTGGATGCCAGAGAGATGACAAGGACATTTGATCGGCTGAAATTTACTTGCGTTGAGAATCATTGTAATAGTCTGTGATCAGCAAATCACGAATTGTTAATTGTGATATAAAATACGCTTTAATATTTTCATTAAGTTGTTCTTAACTCGTAACTATTGCTACCGTATCTTGCGTATAGCATGCTCTCCCGGATTTGGACGGTACTATTGATGCAGTCACGAAGATTTGAATTTTCATCGTATTTCCCGGGAAAATATGAGAAGAAAGTTGATAACGTAGTCGAGCAACAGATCAGTTTCCGGGCTGCAGCCGTACCAGCCATGAGTCATGAGCTAACGCGACACGCTCGCGAAGCAACAGATTATAGAGAAGTGGCGGATTGGATTATACCAATGGAATACTCTTTTCCGTGCGGACCATAAGTGCGAGCCGCACCTGATATAGACGGGATAGCTCGTTAGCCGGAGTAGGTGCCTAATGCTCAAACCAGAAGTTCATCTGCAGTATCGGTTTCGCTTCAAACTCACAACCTGACTGTGGTAGTACGAAAATATTATCCTCCAAACTGTTATATAAGTTCAATTATACAAATTTGAGCATATATTTTAAACCAACCTCTTAGGGAGCGAAGATATGACTTCGGACAGTGCATCGCCACTGGGCTCGTCGAGTCAAGCCTTCACGCACAGATCTCCCCGATGATCGCCAATTTTTTTGCCCGAAATATCGATATAGGAGCATTAAAAAAAACACTTGAATTGGCTACAAGATTCATCTCTGTACCACTAAAAGCCAATAGCTCGCGCCTATTCTTTCATATATTTTAAAATCTTTAGGGTAGTATTAAAATCCTTATGGCAATACCTGTTCTCTCCCTCGGATAGCGTATTCATAATTCCTTCCCCAAGACTTTTATCAGTAAAAACGAATCCTAAATACAGACACGCAGTAGGTTTCTAACACAAGCGGTATGAGATTTCTCCTAGAACGTACTGGCAGGGGGAACTGAATTTGACGAATCGACGAAACCATGAGTGCAAAGTTGCTGGTATCTCTTTATTTTATGACGAGACAAGATAGTTTGTAGTGAACCGATCTCGTTATGACCTCGCACGTGTTTCATCTTATTCCCCGAGATTGTCCGTATTTGTTTTCAAGTTAGCGACGGAGAGAAAAGTTATTCCGTGGTGATAAGCCTATAATACAAAGATAATGACCTTTTCCACAATGGGAACCGATGCCTGGCAATCTTATTTTGCCGAAAGATAAACGGCTTGTTCAAAATTTAATTGCTTTCTTCCTCTCCATTTAGCACATCTGTATGGGAAAATGCCCCAGCTGTGTGTAGTGCGAGAGCTCAGAAACTGTTCCAAAAGCCGTAAAGTAATGGATTTGTTGCATTCTAATGAAAACGAATTCTTCCGTTCTCTGATAGTTAAAAGGATCCCAGGGATCGTGTCAGGCGCCGAATTCATCTAAAAATTAGTAATTCAACACCTGAAATTGCTCTTCGACATACAGGTAATGTCGAAAAAGTGGCCCAAGGAAAAAAAGGATGCTTATTAACTTTAATTGAGCCAACGGCACTTGATTAAGAGGTCCAATACCTCACTTGATTAGTTCATGTTTCAAAGGACTAAGACTCAACGGTTTGGAACTAAAGCGTCCCACACAAGCAATAAGATGCTATAGTTGATTATGACTGCATCCATTATCCGCCCAGGGTGGAATCTTGCAACGAAGAAATGCAGGACTCGGGGCTATCAGCTTGAATTTCATTCACCTCCCGATCAAAACGCGCGATAAAATTGACCTAGGTGGGGAGAACCGCGTGATTACGTCGAGCATCAAGATTTCCCTCGTTTCAGCGGGAAGGGAAAAAAAATAAATCATGTGGCTCAAAAGGCGAGAAACGAGACTCAATTCAGAACCTAACTTCAGACTGCTTGAACGAGGAATTCCATCGATGTGATGGGACGTGAAGCGAAAGCATTCTTCGGGGACCTGCTCTGCGGTATAAAGATGTAATAGGTACGCTTTCGTATGCAAGACTTGTAAAAATATTTTAAAACTATAGCTTACACGTTGAACCACATATAGCGCTTGTTTTTCATTCAATTCACAGATTTATCGAGCCCTGATAATATAAGACTCATCTACGCGAAATTTGCACATAGTGAGATATGTCTCAATATTCTACAGACCGAAAAAGATGCATTTGACGGCGAATCAATAGAAATACTATGTTTGAATTCTTCAAAACCACTTCACTTCAGATTTTCTATTGCCTACCTAAGAATGAATCAGTTGATTTTTCATTTGGTTATGAAGCGTTAAAAATCGCGTCCCGAAAAGCAATTTAAGTAAATCAGCAGCTGATCTTATAAATCCTTTCTTTTTTTTCAGTTACGTTAACCGGAAAGCAGTTCAGAGGATTCTTCATCCAAGGTCGTGTCGGAAACAAGGCCATCGGACACTTCGACGAGGTTCCTAATTCAAAGCTGGTCAATTGCCATGGATCAACCGGGGTAAGCCAGTACAGAATTATCAAGACTTAAAAAAAATAATTCCTGACGCATTTATTCAAAATGATACAGCTACCGAATGGACGGAAGGAGAAAATCCTAACTCCATCAACCGGCGCCAGCCACAGCTACTCACTGGGTAACCCACTGCTTAATCCACTGGCGCCATATGGGGTCACCCTTAAATTGCGTACAGTCATTTTCGACTTTTTCACTCCCACCCCCTTTGTAAGGATCCGTAAGATACAAATCCTATCCCCCTTACTTAAGTAATTATCGGGGGTCTCGTAATTGGTCACCTTTAAAAAAAAAGAATAAAATGGCATTTGGCCAGCAGAATACGTGTTCATGAGTCGTATTGAACGTTCTCAGGCAGGATAGTAATCATCCTATCGACTCTCAGCCGCCCCACTAGTTTGAGAAATGGGTTAAGTAATTCAATAATAAACCTCCGTAATATTCCTACCGACTCTCATCAAATTCCCCGTAAGGAAATTTAATGAAATGACACGCCCCCCCCCCTCCTCCTCAATAATCCTTACCAAATTAACGGCCAGCGCCATAGACACCTGCAAGAGTCATGCATACGGGGGCGGTGGTCATGAACCTTCTCCAAAGTTTCACGCAAACGGGGAAAAGCTAGTTCGTTTTCAAACGAAACTTCTGTGCCCCCCAGAGACTGATGGTCTGCGCGCATACTATAAGACTACTTTTCAGAAAATTCAAGAGGTGATGGAACGAATATTTTGGATGACGGATAATTTTGCAGGGGGCGAGCAATAAATTTATCTGGATCAATTAGATAAATCGTGATCCCGAACCTTCCAAAAGAGGCCACCACACGCAGACGCGCGCACAGGGTTACAAGTTCGGAGACGACGTAATTTAGACATTCGATGTTTTAGTCTGGGGGAAGCTAAAAGATATTTTTCAAGTTGAATCTTCAGGTACAATTCTTTGAGTTTCTTGTTTGAATTTCTTGCTCGAATTGGCAAGAATCGAGTAAAAGATAAATAATCTCGGTACGCTTTGATTCTAAAACGTCTGTAGGAAAAAATTTAAATATATAAATAATAATTATGATTTTCACGTAAATGGAAATATAAATGGATCGGACTTATTTTAAGCGTACCAAAGGGGGCAATGGAAAATTCGTAGGGATTCTAGCAGCATATTTATTTTTAAAAATAAAATTGTTTCAGGTAGTAATAGATCGAAATGTGTTCACAGGACAAAATGTAAAATACAAGATTACGTACGCTTTAAGATAAATTTTAGTGCTGGATTTAAAAAATACAATCTTGACGAACGAATGCGACAAATGCTTTAAAACAATCATATAATAGACTCAATTCGCCAGCCATGACGCAGATGGCTTAGGCGGAGGGTAGACATTTTTTCAGTAAGACTGTTTCAAGTATGATGCAGCATGAAGTTAAAGAACTATGCTTAAGAATTACCCAAGTAATTTTTTTAAGCATTGAAAAGTGGATGTAGAGAAACTTTAAAGTCATAACCATTGGCAACAAAAATTTAAAAGCCGGAGTAAGTTTGCCCCAGCTAGAAAAAATCTCACGAGAAATACCCACTCGTACTCGAAGAATAATATATAAGATGACATTAAATGGGAATGTACAAATAAAATGTTAGAGTGATATAGTATAAAATTCACATAGTAATCAGAATATATTTGTCAACATTATTATTTTTGAAATAAGGAACTTCATAGGCAAGAAAATAAATATTTCTTAATAAAATATTAAATTAGCGGCCTCTTACGTGAAAGGGTCAACAAAATTACTAAAGCGATAGCCCTGAATTCGTTATCAAGTAGAAGGTAGTTTATCGGGTTCCAAAAGATTCTTTCAAATCAACAGGTGGCGTGAAATGGAATCACTACGATCTTATCCATTCCATATCGAATCACATCATTGATTAAAGCGTAAAAGTTACACGTGTCAATGGCAGTTAAGAAACTATATCGCCGTCCTCCATCGGTGATGCAATTCCATACGTCCTTGAGCGCAAAAATAATAGGAAAAAAGTGTTTCAAGTTATAAGGCCGCTATCGTAATTTGGGCTCGTGGAAACGATATGACGGTCTTTCCAGAGGAGTGTGCGGATTTCTCAGGCATTGGAGGGGAGAATAGTAAGCATTAAATCATTTTCCCGCGCACGTTATCCATCCCAGGCCGTACGTTGCTGAGACTTGCTTCACAACCCTAAGGAAAACAAACCACATAGGTTCCATGGCTGAAAGAAAAATTATGCTCCCGCAGCGAATTTGGGGTTCGAGATTGATCATTAACGCAAAGGCGGAAAAGTAATAAGCGAAATTATTTGTTGGCCAGCATATGAGGAGGGAGGCAAAAATCCCCAAGGCCGTGGCAGTTTGTATACATCCGCTCAGATAGCAGGGGTGGAGAAGGGTCGACGGCCACTCATAGCTCCACCACCCCTGTGGGGCTAGGGAACGAATGAAACCCTTCCGTTTCTGCAGCCGAGTCAACGGAGGGACAAAAGAATACTACAGGTATGAGCAAAGAACCATATTACATATGAATCGAATCCTTTTTAGAGATCTCATGATGTTTTTTTAAAATCCATCCAGAATTTTGAACTCACGAAATATAATATTACCTACAGGTAACTTCTTGTCAAAAAATTTGATTTTTAACTAACAAGGATTTCTCAACGGAATGAGTCAAGTTTTAAGTCCTCTAAAAATAGTAGTAGAGGCAATAAAATACTTTCTGTGTCACTTCATGTGAAACATGGGGACATTCTCAATGTCATTATAAGATTGCTCGATAAAACTTAGAGGGCTCATTCAAAAAAATTAGAAGATTGTGGGGAATAATGCAAACAGTAACTTCAGTGGAGACACTTGCTGACAAATGTGCGAATTTTCCAGTGGAAAAATCATTCGCCGAGATCAGGCTTCGAACCTGGATCCCTCAATTCCTGACCAGGTGCTTAAGCCACTGAGGTCTATGCTTAACAGTGCGAATTTATTTTTTCACATTGTAAGAGGATGCCTTAGTAGCCTAACTGGCTACAGCACTTTGCTGAAAACCGAGGGATCTGGGGTTGAATCCCAGTCCAAGCAAAATGATTTTTGCCCTGTGAAATCACTTGCTTTTTTTTAGAAAGAACTTATAAATTGACTAAGAGATACAAGCCCCTGCAGTCACGAGCAAAAAAAATTACATTTACCACTTCACTTGGAGTTTACCGAAAGATTTGGTACAATCACCAAAACAATCCTACCATGCTTGAATAAAAACAAACCATCATACTAAAAATGTAAATGTAATGTAAAATGTAAATGTAATGAAAATAAAATTTGTCCTAATGAGGACAGGAGCATCAGGAGCTGAATGAAAAATAATGATTTCCTTCTAGCCACCTTCTACGTTTTGCACTGAAAAGTTATACTCCTTCCTTTGGTAATAAAAAAATTAATACAAGAACTAAAATAATGATTTTGGCCTCTAGTTCTTTTTGGAGGATAACACAAAAATATCATTCATAATAATTTGATTAAATTTCCCTTCAACGTCATCCTGTCATTTGTACTGACTTCAACAAATATCTTTTTCCCTTACTTGAAAATGAATCACCTAACAAACTTACTTTTT
>LYUA01001615.1:188723-199951 GCA_002093875.1 Calopteryx splendens
ATATCTTTTTCCCTTACTTGAAAATGAATCACCTAACAAACTTACTTTTTCATGTCAATGGTGGCGTTAATTTCATTGTTTTAATCACCCTTGGGTCTTCATTCTCCGTAACTTTAATTGAAAGAAGATAAATTTGGTTGATTCCTTTATCACTTTTTCTCTGATACAAGGTAGGACGAGTAAAAATTTTGTTTTGAATCATATGCATTTGATATAATGACAATGACCATTTACTCCTTACAGAGTGCTATCACCCATGACAGCAGAGAATATAAGAATTCTATTACTACGACATGGAATGCACCCAAAGGACTTTCTGAAAATGTAGTGTTTTGGTAAGCATTTCATATCCATTACGCCTAAAAGCAACTTATTGCAAACTCATTAAGCCCCTAGTAAATTACCACATCCATAAAGGACATAAGTTCAATTACAGCAAAAGTTCATTTGTTCAGAGGAAGTAGTGGGAGAGGCCTTTTGAATTAAATCGGAATTAGTCAAACCCTGGCTATAAAAGGTGATAACTCCATAAATGTATGCTAAGGGAACAAATTAGTATAAGCAGTTTGGTATCCACTGTATAAATGTACCACCCGTAGCCAAGTGTAAGAAATCTAGGCACCTATTCTGTATCATAACAAAATTCTAAGTATGGGTTCGTAAGTACCAATAGTAGGGGAAACATACTAGGTACTGGTACCCAAGTACCAGTCACTAGGACAAGAATCCTAGGTTTTCCTCTGAACCTAGGTAGCAGTATCTTCTTTTCATGTCTAAGGTACCACCCTTTGCTATGCATATGCATTTGCAGCATGAGAATTGACAATGGGCATTTAGATGTCTATCTCCTTACTTCTGGACATAGGTATTAGTAATTGATCTAACCTGTTACCCAGGTATACTTGCAGATTTCAGACACTCGAAACACTCTTTTAGTCCTAAAGTCCATGTGATTAAGCATTAATTGCTCCCGATTCCCTGTAGTTAGACACCCTCTACAATGGTTATGCCATTTAAAAGTGCTACTTTCAAATTCTAAGATGATGAAGAATTTTTAATGGAGAGTTTCACCTAATAATATTATATTTTTTGACATCACCTATGGAAATACAAATGAGTAGATATATATGTTAAATAATGTAATATATCATAAACCATCAAGCATACTAAGCTACTCTTCCAACGGTTAAAAGCACCAAAATTAGTCATATGAACCATTTCTTTTTAATTGCACCATCAATATAGTAACTCATACAATATCTTAGTCATCAATGACACACCTATATATTCATTGGCCTCTTTCAAGGCACTAAGCATATTTTATTTCTCTACACATTAGTTCCAAAGTGGGTAGGTGCCCAGTTATTCATACTTGGTTAATAAATTTGATGGCCATGCAATGTCATTAATGATGTTGAGAGTGTTTACCAACAATTTCCATTTGGCCCCTTGTTTGTTTTCACTTCATCTGGAGTAACCTAACTAACTGTATGCTGCAAGTGAATAAATAATTTTCCAATGTTCAAAATTAATGCGAGGACACTCTTTGTAAGGGGTTAAATGCTACTAATCACCAAAGATCATGATTCATAATAAAAAAATCACAGTAATCAAGCCGAAGGTTGGTTTGGTAGGTCTCCCATCTCGAGTGGGTCTACTAAGCCCAAAGGCGAGTGAAATTCACACATCAGGGTAAGGGGGCCAAATCCTTTCCCTGTACTGCCTGTGATTTTCCAGGATAACCTGGTACTCAAAAAATGGTACACAGCTCAGGTGAAGCTGAGGGTGCCGAGAGGCATTGCCAGGAACCGAACCTGGGCCCTCCGGTCAGCAGCCCAGCCTCTAACCACGCCCCTAATTCATAATAAGCCCACTATATTAGATTTTCATAAGTTACGCTGCATCATATATATGTCCATGAACTGAAATTCAGAACAAAAAGTTGTCAATGAATCAAGTGACTGAAACTTATCAATCAAATGCATGCCAGTTCGTTCAAAGGAAATGGCTGAGATGCATAGATTAATAAATAATGCATGAGATTGTTGCTCACGAAAACTATGAAAGTAAAATTTTATTATTTTTTTTCAATAGGGTCACTGTTGTTAAGGAGGGAAACGAATTCTGGTTTGCCCGCAAAACTTCATCTGTGACTGTGGGAAAGGTAAGTAGAAGTGACACAAACATGTGAGTATGCTTGCAGGACTTTAAATATAGGATTCTGGAATTCAGCTTCCGAAAAACTATTTTGGGACCAAAGGATGGAGCTTACAACCTATTTAGGCCAACACAATTCCCAGCTTATTTTCGATGCCTTGAAATGTTTTTAAAAGAATATCAGATTGGCCATCACTGAGGTCACATTTTCAGTACTCATATAATTGTTAATAATCTCCATTAACTTTCACTTCTTTTATTTAGAATTGTAGGAAATTCTGGTATTGTTGTGTTGAAATACCACTCCAGCCCCATGGATAAATTATCTAAGAGATATACAACAGCAAATCTTTTTCAGTACCCCACTATACTTTGCTTTGGAAGCTCAATTAAAGTTTTATCAGGTATTTTCCCAATGGGTTTTGCAGTGTAGTTATATCTTTACGGCCATATTTCAGAAAAAAACTATTACTAAAGCAATGAAATTCCTCCACCTTAACTCGGTTACGCTCAGCACTTTACTTTCTCTACTAATACAAAGAATTGTTCTTTTCAGAATACTTATTTAGCCTACATAAAATTAACTGCATAATGGCCAGCTACAATGTCTTAAGGAATGTCAATCCTGAGAATTATAGGCTACATATGTAATTCATCACATATTGAAGGGGTTATGTTACCCCAAACTCCATTAACTGGAATATTACAAGATCCTTAAATTTTTCCCAAATTAAGTTTTTTCTGTGTTTTTGCCCAGAAAAGCACTTGGGGTCGCACAAAAATGAAGTCTTATTTTTATTGGATGCAGGAAGTCATTAAAACATTCTTGAAAGGTATCAGTAAATAAACATAAAGCTACAAACATTCTGTATCAGGTGCCGACCTTAGTGCAAACTGATAATCACAAACCCAATATTTATGTGGCTCCCATCTTTAAAAGTTTGAGTCTGAGAATTCAGGAATTAGGGGAACACATGGGAGGAAATATCTTTCCGTTTCCATAAGTTTAGTTTCACCATTATAATTAATGACCCAAAAGAATACCGTCAAATGTTATGCCATGCAAACCTGTTTGCAGGCAAAATGATATAGATATTGCAAATGTAAGAAAATACTCTGAAAGAGGGAATAGGTAAAAATCATTATAGAGAAATGATGAAAAAAGAACAGTAATGGAAACCTTATTCCAAACAAACACAGTAGTCCACATCACATTCTTCAGACATAAGCAAGAAGTATAGTTGGCATTCTTGTTTTACATACTGACTTCAATTAAATAATTCGTTCTCCACACATAGAATAACGTACTTGGCCATATCATGGGATGGCCACTGAATTTAAGCACATGCACGTTTTTGAAAATGGAAGTTTCTTCAAGTGCACTTTGAAATGCCATCTTGCCATTAACACTAGATATAAAAAGTTGTAATGAATGCACTAACAGCTTTTTTTTTAAACAGTTTAGCAGGGGTGTGTTAAGAAAAAAAAACAAATAGTGGTCCCCTAATATGTAGGTCATAGGTCTATCACTTCAGTTACAAGATTGCCAACTGCACTTAAAACTGACTGGTGACAATCATGAAACATGGAATACAACTTTGGTTAAGTTAAATTGAATGTGTTAATCACCTCGTAATAATCTGAGCTCACTGGACAGATGATGTTAAGGCACTTGGACGTCATGCTATTAGGGCCACCAAAAGGAAGGCTGACCTCATCAGTAAGGTGAAATTGTTGATTCTTGTGATATATGCTGCAGACATTAATGAAAACCTTTGATGGTTCGGACAGCAATTTTTCAAAAACAATCTTCTTAACATCAGCGAAACCTTGTTAAAATGAGGAAAATAGTTTAACGTTTAAAAAAGTTTATCTCTGCATATATCTCATAATACATTCTATTTTACATTGTTTTCCAAAGAGAATTCCTTTGTTAAGGTGAAAACCAGAATAATATTGATAAGTGCTTCAGCTATCAATAATCAGCTAATATAACTAAATATCTTTTTACTTGAGAAAATAAATCAATTCCTATGCCAGACACAGTTCTGTTAATCAATAACTTAGATATTAACCTGTGAATAAACAAATTATTGCTCATTATGACAAAAACTCTATTAGAACCTCAAAAATACAGCTGATCCGTTCTGAGAAAATATATTGGAAAACAGATCTAATTCTTCATAGATTTGAGAGTTTTGCCATGAGTGAAAGAAAGCAGTCTTTATCTCATGAGCCTAGTAATAAAAGTTAAACCGAAAAATTAAGAAAAAAATTATATTTTGTAGATTAGGTCATTTACAAAACTTGGCAACAGAACAAATAAATTACAACCCACAATGGGGGTGAAACTTTACAATCAAAATGAGCATTTCATGACAAATACAATGAAACCTTGTCCCAATGAGTATGGCCTATAGAGAGACATGGTAAAGTATAAATCTCTTAGGCTGGATGTTGACAGTAAACATCCTTGAAAAAACCACCATAATCACTTACAATAGGAATATAAACGACTTTGATTTTATATTTCCGAAAAACAATATTGAAGTAGTCACGAATGTGTATTACTGGCCACAAAGTATTATTCTTGATATGCAATATTAATCTTTTCATGGCCTACTCCACTTAATTTGAGTAAGCCTGCCTAAAAGGTTCTCAAGTCAAGACGCCATGATATCCGGTCAAAGAAACTTTTGACTTTGATGCAAATTTGGAAGCCGTTAGATCATGTTTCTGCTTAATCATCCTGATATTAAGACCAGGGAATCCGTAAAAATACCAACTTATAAAATGATGGAGGAAATAACATGGATGGAAAGGAAGAGACTATATTTTTCACATTCAGCATAACATATTTTGTGTTTCCAGGGTTCATCAAAATCCACCCTTGACTGGTAGAATACTACTAATAATTGCTAAATAATGAAGATACTGAAGAATGTGAAGGCTGGAGAAATATATTGGGTCATTTCACGCCTTTTACAATTTAAAGACTTTTGGAAATTGATGGGTTGTCTGTTCACAATAGTTCAAGAGATGATGTAATCCTGCAGAATGTGCTAGCTGAAAGAAATGTGGAATAGAATTCAAAAGGATTGAAAAATGTTGCAAAAAGAGTTATAGATGTAACTTGAATGGAGAGAGCAGAGTATCTATTATGTATCCCATTGGTGGGATTTGGACAAGTGCATTTTAGTGATGGAATTCTCAGTTGTGAAAAAATTCTGATCTTTCAGCGTAGTTGATGGATTAACACAAGCTATTCCACATCATTACTTGATTGCGAAGTTAGGGTTTTAACATTTATCAATTACTTGCTTTCTTATTAGGATTTTCATTTCTGGAATGCTGGTATGCATGAATTTTATGATGAGACTAATCTAAATCATGCTATGAACATATGATGGAGGAGAAAGATCATATATATTGCATTCCATATAAAGTGGTGCATGATGCTCAAACAACCTTTTTTCTCAAGGGATATTTGTACATGCTTCATCAATAGGGCTAGTTGGAAATATAACAAATTTTGATACCAATTTTTTTTGGTATCCAATGACCGAAGAAGACCATTTACTCAATGCAATGAAAATGGTTTTGAATATTATGAATGGAAACATCTCCTTTTCATTGAAAGGAAAGTATTAAATATACATAATTCCTGGTTCCAACATTGTTTGCTTCATTTACCCTTTTACACAATATAACTTTGTTATAATAGAACTCAGTATTCTTTAAGTAGTGAGAGATTTTGTTTTACTAAGATTACACTGTCAAGTAAATTATCTAAATAAGGTGATGTAATGAAATTGAATTTGATAAAATATCACTGGCAAGGCACATAATCTTATTGCGACTGCCAGTTGCATTTAAAAAAATTCCATTATCCAACACTTAATTAGATGGGAAAATTATTGGAAATAATTAGACAAGTAAGGAAATACATTTGAACAAACAAGCAAAGCATATGCAAGCATCAATTTTGGGATTAACAAGGTTAAAGAAATAGAATTTCATGAATAGTAAAACTCAATAAAGAGGGATTTGGACAAATTTATGACCATTAATCTCTTGAGTCTATAACCTATTTACTAATTACAGCTTTTATTTTTTTCAGAACTAAATTGGAGCCGCTAGACTCTGAAGAGGATCAGCGTGGTGTTTTTTAATTTTAACTTTAAACTATTTAAAATTAAGACCTGTTCCATGAACTATTTTACAAACTTTTATTACCCAAGTTGTAGTGCTACTGTGGTCTTGTTGATGTGAATAAAATATCTTTGTAAATTTTAATATTTTTAATGTTGTACATCTGATCTAAAAAAACTCTACAGCATCCTCTTTAACTTATAATTAAGACACTACTCTTAGCAGTACACCAATCAGTCACAGGTGACATTTCTCCACAAGCAAATAACCTTGAGGTTAGCTGAGCGCAAAGAAATAAGTGCATTGGTAATAGCAAACAATGCTAACCAAATTTTCACACGTCAAGAGGTATAGACAAAACTGGGCAGATAATGCTGAGAATGGAAAAAAATGGAAGGAAGGGATTTTACACTCTTAGAGCATAGTATTAAACAATTTCATCTTTGAAAACATCAAATCTTAACAACTACTCCTCACATAATTATTACTGTATACCAATATTAAATACAAGTTTTAGTACAACTCCATTAGTCAATTGCAGTTAGAGTTGCAATTGGAAATTGGTACTTATCAACTGCAAGCACACCATTATCTGTTCAATTTTGAACATTTTTTCTCGTCACAGTAAGAGAAATTTTCCAAATAAGGTTGACTTAAAGAGTGTATCAAGCCAAAGTCAGTGAATGAAGTTAAAGCATCATAGCAGATTAATGCTCAATAATGATGCTACATCACTGCATTCTCAACTATTTACACAAATGTAAACTAGCTCTTCATTTGCCAGTATTTTCGCACCATCATTGTGTCTATAAGACATAGGTAATAAGATGATTTATTTTCATGTCATTAGAACCACCTATACAAATTAAGCATACATATTAGTTCTGGTATGACTGAAAGCTACGAATCACTTATGTTTTTATGCAATTTGATGCAAAGTAACGTTATCTGACTGTCACTCCAACACAATCAGGTCCTCAATAGAGCTGTCAATCAACATTCAGATAGAAAAGTATGACATTACACAATAAGATGGTGATACAGAGGCTTATTCAAACTTAAAGCACTCCAGCATCTTTCACCTCTATAATATATCTCCAATGGCCAGTTCCATCAACAGAATTTCCACCTGTTGCCACACTCATTGCAAAGCACAAATGTTGTCATAGGTTCATCAGCACTTCTTGTCTGTACCTGAAAGAGAAATAAAAATTTATTTGGAATCACTCCTTAATGAATTCAGCATTCTTTAGGAAAAAACTTTTTCAAGGTCTTTCCTTTTGAATTTAACTTGCCCTTAAAACTAAATATCAAACAAATATATTTTATTAGTAGTAGTAGTTGATTAGTTTTTAGAGTATTTTAATTTCATCTACTTCCCCCATTGGATTGAGAGGAAAAATATTATCAATACAAAATAATATAACATTTAATTCATTGGACATGATCACAAAATCTTTTTATAAAAAATATTTTTCTAGAAAGTTTTCTTTACATTTTTAACTGACCACAAAAATGAGTATTGAGAAATCACAACACTAACCTGGCTATAAGTACAATTCCTCTTCTTACACTTGGCACATTTAAGGAGAGAGGTCTTTGTTCCTTGCACAGTAGCTAATTGAGCATCATCGATAGCCTCTTTCTTGAATTTTTCTCTCAGTGCTTTCATTTCATCGCTTGCCATTTCCTTAAAAATAAAAAAAACAAAAACTTTATCAACTGCCAGTACATACATACCTCAGTGTCTCCACCATAAATGTGGTTTAATAACTTTACCAGAACATTGCTAGGTAGCCATTAAATATTAGCAGCATTAGAATGTATTTTTAAATGAAATAAATCTGCAGTGATTTATATGGTGGCAGGGTATTATACCCTGGTGGGTCCCTTTTCCAAATATGTACATAGAACTTTTTCCCAAATTTCACATACTCATCATATCACTTCAGACAACCACATAATATCAGTTCTAGACTGAAGAATATTCATAAATTTTAAAAACCTTTAATGGAATAAAAATTTATCCTACAAGATATATCAACTGTGAAAAAGAAACACTATTCTAGAATAACACAACACTAGGAAAATTGTGAAAATTTCAGATTACACAACAGTAACAAAGGATGATTTTGGATGATTAGTGGAAACATTATCGAAATTCAATCAAACTTATTTTCTGAATTCTTGATTTTTTTAAAATCCATTGAGTCTTTCATTGCTTTCAACACACCACGGTAAACTAAGGTCGGTTTGGTAGGTGAGGGCAGACCTCACCCAGAATTAAGCCCAATGGCAAGTGAAATTCACACACCAGGGTAAGGGGGCCAGTTCTTTTCCCTGTGCTACCCACGGTTTCCCAGGAAGGTATGTGGTACCGGAAAAATCACACAGCTTAGGTGAAGCTGAGGGTGCTCAGAGGCATCACCCATAGCGAACCTCGGCCCTCTGGTTAGTTGCTCAGCGCTCTATCCACTGGACAACCACACATGCTCAACACACTTATCAAGCTGAATTTTTCTTTACACATTTTCAAAGTTAAAAAAAGGCTTAATTTATGGAGAAGTAAATATAATTAGCAAGGGTAAAAATAATTAGCCCTAAAATTAAAGGAATTTGACAAGCCCTAATTCAACAATCCAAGTCACGATCATTTCAACTATCAGTGGTGATAAGTGGTTTCCGAAAACAGGATTTCAGGAAAATAAATTATTTTGCTTTTACCACTTCAAGTCTATAAATGAGTTTCAAGCAGGGTGCCTAGCAAAAATCACTGATGGAATTCCCAGATTTTGTCTCGAGAATTCCTGGATTCTAACAAACCTCGAATTTCCTCCCACACCCCCTGAGGGATGCTCTTGTCCTACAACCATCACTGTGTCCAACCACAATCACACTAAACTGCCCGAAAGCTGGACTGACTGCCGATTTAATTTAATGACCACAAAATTTAAATTATGGAAGCAGAACTGATTGAATGTAAATTTATCATGGTTTATTATTTCGTTAATCAATATGTTGAATGTAATAAATTCAGTTACGCATATTTGCATTTTCAATTTTTTTTCACATGTATTTTGGAAAAAAAATGAAGGTGCAATGATCTGAAGTAGTTTTTAAGATAAGGATACTATGCAATATTAGGAATAAATGAATATCCAAGCTGATGATTAGTATACTCCAATAATTAAAAGAATGGTAACCCCAAATGTTCCTTTTTGCTTAGCTTTATTGCATCTTTGCTTGTGTCACAAATTTATGCTATTTGGACAAAAATGAAAGGGACATTTGATTGAAAATTCTATTTTATGACTTTGATATATGATAAAGCCCATCGGCAATAGTGAGTCTTGATATAAACTACACCTTAATGATTAAACCTTATTCTCATCACTATATCTTAATCTAAAACATGCAAAAAGTTTATTAAAATGGGATTATTTTCACAAATTACTCCAGTTTTCAACCACCTCTGCCTTTTAAGCCACATAAAAGTATTCACTGATTGCCATAAAGTACGATAACATACCTCAGCAGTCATGACAGCCAATCGCTGAGGAGCTAAAGCGCCACAGAGGAAATTCAGCCGTAGTGATGGATTTTTGCTATCTTTCAGGTTAGCAACTCTACTTCTAACTCTATTCTTGTATTTCATGTCAGTTCCTCTGGTCTCAATAAAGATACTTTCCTCCAACTCTTCTGCCAATTCATCGGGATCATGACATCCTTCTGGGATATCTGCAGAAAACAAATGAATCTAAGTTAAACTTTTCAATTACGACAAAAATGTCTTAATCTAATGAACTTCTGCAAGATCAAACAGATGCAATAAATTTGCGAAATATATGCCTCATTTTTACATTTGCAAAATTACTGATTCCTTAAGTAAGGGATAAGTATTAATAAATGAGGAAAGGTTAAACTCTAGTGTTTAGCAAAAACAAAAACAATGGTATAAAATAATAGAGAAACCATTGCAACAATGGGGATGGGTCCTATAATTTGGAATTCAAATGGATGAAAATATAACTAACAGCATGTCATACAGTGCAATATGTACATTGAATTAGTTAAGTATGTGCAGCACAAATTGCAATTAAAGGAAATGATTAAAAACAAAACACTATAGAATAAAGTTGAGTAATTTAGGCACTTATATCTAGACATGTACATATAAAACCAGGTTTTTTATAAAAATAAGTGGTTCCCTTCATTATACAATAATTTCGTTCCAGACAGAACAACATAACTTAAAACATTGTAAAACATTAAGAGATAAGATACTTGATACTTCTGAAACTTCAGACACAGTATATGCTAGGTTAGTGTGAAGTGAGATGGGAAGATAAAAAGGAACTACTTCTGGGAGAGTTACATATTAATTCACAGAAGAGGTGAGGAGGCCAGGGTGGGGTAGCAGTACTACTAAGCATATATTTAGTAAAAAAATGAAGTAAACATTGGACAGGAACAAGACAAAATATATTTAGAAATGATCAACAATTTAACTGCCAATTCAGGATAAGAGTACAACAAGAAGTCATAGGAAGGAGGAAATGGAGTTGTATGATCAATAGGACAGAGAAATTCAGCACGTTCCTCAAAGGAAGCACAATGGTATCTATGATATTATATTGCGGTGAACTTATAATAAGCTCCCAAATAAATTTAGTAGATGAAAAAGTAAAAATTAACATAAAAACATAAGTATAACGCAAAGGTTAAAGTTTTTTGAAAATTATAATAAATTATAGTGTCTAAATATATGCTTAATATAGTTATAGCAGTAGCATAGTTATTTATTAATGAAATTAGAGTTTGATAAATTCAGAATCAGGATGCATGGATTTTATATTGAGTTGATAATTAGAACAAATCTACAATAAAAACTCAATCTTTAGTGTTTGAACAGGTTGTTT
>LYUA01001616.1:93738-113844 GCA_002093875.1 Calopteryx splendens
TCACAAGGGAAGCATTTCTCAAAATAAGACGCCGTCGCGAAAGGGTTAATTAATATTGGTGCATATATAAAACTGGTATCTTTTTCTAAAAAAAATTGCATTTATGTAGCGGTAAGGTCACCAGTTGCATTAAACATTAACAAGTAGTATAGTAATTGCCCTATTGACTGGCAGTTGCATCATAAATTTAAGTACCAGCTGAAATAATGCAATAATAAACCTTATGAAAGCTTCCACTTGAACTCTACCTAAAACTTGTAGGAAAATGAAATGGCATGTCTTATGCAATTAAAGGACAGCCCAATTCTTATCTGTTAACCCATTTCTGTACCTATCCATTGAAAAGCTTTACATATATTCTATCACTTTACATTCCATTTACGAATATACATTCAGGGATAACTTCTTAACATTTAAAAATATCTTAAATGAATGGACTAATGTTAGTTCTTAATTTTGAAGGATATTAATAGCTTATGAGAAAAATGGTTCCAAAAATACGAGGCCTGCCAGGCCTATGAAAGGCAGAGTATATTACAAACAATAGTCTCGCTCGTAAAACATACACCAAGGGAAGCATATGATTTTTATTTCTTGAGGGAGTTGCAAAAGTAAAGTTGGAAAGCAATACTTAAGGTGACAGACAATTAATTACACAATAAACCAGGTTGATGTTTTCCGTAATTCATTAAAAACTAACAACTAAGTATTAAATAATTAAAACATGAAATCTTCAAGATTAGTTTATTTCGTTAAGATTAATGCCAAGGAAATTAATCTACACAAAAAATACAAAAAAGGTTTTCACTTTATGTGAAGTAACAATTTTTATGATTAACTGACAAGAAAGGTGGACCATTGATGGTAAACGAGGGCTGTGGTTATTCTTTCTTGGCACTTAACCAGAGTAAAAATGCCCTTCTGTTGAACCTAAAGAAGCTTAAATGACATGATAACCAAGGTAATCTCTTCTTGAATTGCAGTTCCACACCAATATATACATTTAAATGCTTCTCAAACAAACATCCACTATAACAACATGATGATTCCACAGTTTTAAAACTTATTCCTTGCAAGGGGGTTTACTCAATGAAACAAGCTTAGTCTAGAGCCGCAGCACCAGAGATGATTTCAATCAACTCCCTAGTGATGACAGCCTGCCTGGTTCTGTTGAATGTCAGCGTCAGCTTGTCAATCATTTCCCCTGAAATACAAATGGCAGAATAAGACTTCCCTTCTATTCAACTTAAAACTCATGGCGACACTTTCATATAGGTAGGGAGTTTGTAAAGATGACATTTTAGCAAAATTAAAACTCACATATAGTTTGGAATAACAGTGTTGCGAATCATATTTAGACAACAGCAGCAATTGCTTTAGCTGTATAATGGGTTAGCTTCATTTTCTGAGCATTTCATCAACAGACATTATTTTAATTAAATTAAAAACTGGATGTCTCTAGAGGCCTCCTATATTGATCCTGGGATTCCATAAAGCAACTTCTGACTTGTTCGCAGATGTATTTGAAGTCAAGCTTATATAGCAGTACACATTACCCATACATGAAGTAGAACTTTTGTGTAAAATCTTACGGCAAAGGGGCTGAAGACCAACGAGGCTGGTAAATATGTAATTTAGGGAAATTTAACAAATGGAATTCATTCATTGTCCATGGAGAATTGGAAGCATTATTGATGGATTGAACAAACAGTAAAATAATATTTGTATGTGACATAATTCAAAAAAGGTGTCCACATTGCATTATAGAGTCTTACTGCTGGACTATTTAATTCCTATATCTGAAAAGCATCCACTATACATAAAAACTCATGCAATCATGCTTTTGGAGTCTCTTAAAAATTATTTCAGCACAGCAGTTACACTAATCCATTACAATTGCACACATGACCACATAAATGTCTATTATTTGGAATGCAAAATGCACCCAGACCCTACTCCCGCATGCCTAACACCTTGTTCCCTTTGCAATAGAGCAGCTGCCTCTGTTGGTGTACTGCCTGTCACAGTACTTCTGGGATTAAACCACTTTTTCAATTGAAAATATCTTGATCAAAGTATGCTTCTAAAAATGTCTCATTGCTGTGCACCTATTCACTCGTCACTTTAGAGGTGAGGGCATACAATATCATGTATTCGATGGCTAGTGAAATTTGATTTCAGAAACTACTAACAAATCACATATGCTGATGGGTAACTTCATAAAAAAATTCCACTTTAGTTAAGCAACCAATGAAGTTGATGTAAATTTCCTTAATATTCATAGGCCTCCATGGAATGGAAGAAAAATTGAGCTTCACTAAGTATACATAAATAGATATTCACAAAATAGTTCTAAGATTTTCTGTAGTATCAAGCTCCTTGCAAAAGTCATTTCGATCATGCGAATGCTTAAGGAGTAGAGAATGTGACCAAAATATTACTCTTAAAAGCCTTTTATTTCCTCAAAACTCATCAAACGGATAAGATTCTGCAAATTAAGTTTATATTAATGTACTGTATTATTTGGATGCACAAGGGAAGACTCTTACCGGCATTTTTGCTGGCATTGTCCATGGCAGTCATCCTGGAGGATTGCTCACTGCATGCACTCTCTTTCATGGCATAATACAGAAGAGATGCAATTGAAAATTCCAGATAGCTTTGAATAACATCGGAATCCAGTGAGTCATACATTGAAAGTTTAGGGGCAGCTGATACAGCTGGCAGACTGTAAAGTGGCATCTCACTAGTAGCATATGACACCACAGACCTAGAGAACATTAGACATACTAAATATTAGAGCCTTTCACTCCCAAGACCATTTCTGGTTTCTATAAGAAACCCTAAGATGGCATTCCACTTTATATGCATAGAAAGCAACCTTATTTCAAAAACCATGTCATGAGAGATCTCTGGATGTGGTAACACCCAGAGATGAGATTTAAATAACAAAAATCAAACCATTCTTTTATTCATTTTAGAAGGGAACAGGATTTTATGACAAATTATGGATCTCCTTTTTGAATGAACAGTCTGTCCATTCAGAAAGGAGAGAACACTGAGTTTGAGATTTTATATCTTAATGATGACAAAATGTTTCAAGGAACATGCTCAAAAACCTAATTTTTTTAAAAATTTCAGCTTTTGTGCAGGAAGCATGACTCTACGTTACAATAGGTTCTCTTTTCCTCATCGTCCCACTAGAGCACTGCAAAACTCCTCCGGGACTTGAATGTTTGGTTGTGATAAACTTTTCCCTCTGGTGGGAAAGAAAAGCAGACTGACCAGCTTTTTCTCATCCAATCACGTGATTCTTCACCTATGTATAGCCCTCGTCTACTGATATTTAGTAGGCCATTGACAAATTCCAGTTGAATGTACAGACTCAAATGCATTTATCCACATATGCCTGCCTGCACACTTGTCTTGATTCCAGACACAGGCACTAAAGGGTAAAATTTGAACAATGTTCTTCAAAGAAACTAACAGAAACTTAAGTCGAGTCACCTCTTGTTCAGTTTAAAGCTCTCAAGAATTCACAGTTTAAGAGGACACCCGAGTAGCCTAACTGGCTTAAGTACTCGGCCAAAAGGCGAAGGATCCAGGTTTGAGTCCCGGTTCAGGCGAATCATTTTTGCAATGTGAACTTTTTCGCATGCACAATGTTCTTCAAGTGTCCTCATGGCAAGAAATCGGTCCTCACTTGGGCTGTATGAGCCAACATTGCTGTCAATATGCTTTCAATATCATAATTATATATTTTACTAAAGTTACTTATACAGTGCATACCATACATATACAGTATTTATTTTTATGTATTCTAAAAGGATGTTTACAGTGAACAACAAAGATTGATTTCACAAAGGTTAATCTTCAATTTTTTCTAAATATGTAACAGGATGATAGGAGAAAATATGGCCCCAATCAATAATGACATTTTCTAAAAATACTACTGTCATTCTACAGTGAGTATTTTTAATTTCTAAAATTAGGAAATTGCTATGAAAATGTGCATTTTCATCTAATACTTTGAAGAAATGTTTTCCAACTATATTATGAAAACAGTGCTACGAAGGAGCATAGATTTAAAAAAGCTGAATATTTCTTTATATATCTTGGATATTTCTCACTTGAAATTAAAAATATATTTTTATGCTGACAATATGTGGAAACAATTACTAAAAAAGGTTTTATAAACGTGGAAACAAGAGAAGAGAGCAGATTAGGTCACAGACAAGAGCATAGCAAATAAAATTGCTCCAATATGAAAGACACCAAATGAATCCCACCAATGTGGAAGGCGTTTTGCAGTGGTTCACGATCCACCCATAATTATATCCTATCATACACCTTTCATCAAAATCTTAACTTTTCTTCCTTAAGGCTTAAATGAGAACAACAATTACCCACTTCAAATGTTAACTTATACACAGAGAAATAAAACTTAGGTGGTTTTCATACCTGAATCTGTTGTACACTATCTTTCCTGAACTAAAATCGTAACCAGACTGGAATATTTTATCAGTTAACTTGGCAGCATCTTGAAATGTAGGTGGCTTTCTCCCGATTTCATTGGCCACAAGCATTATGTTGTTCCTGTACACCCTGTAAAGATAAAATGTTGCACATAAATATCAATTACGGTAATTACCTGAAGTTGCATTAACAAAAATCATTGATGTGATAAAAATGTATATTCATGGCCCGCAAAATGCCATAAACTGATAACAAACTGATATAGATTGCTCTAATCACTAAAATAATAGTACTTAATCATCACAAAGGCTGTTTTTGCGAGGTTAGTGAAATACGCTGTGTGCTTTGAAATATAGCTGTCCCAAAATGTTCACTGCTCTACCAAGTAACTTGGTTTCTCGCTGTTCCTGAAAACAGGGGTATGAGGGATGTTTAGGATAGTTGGAAAGGAATGATTGCTGAATGCAATGCAAGTGTAGGTGGAAAAGGTGAGGTCATGAGAACGAAAGGTATGGTCAGGTGGAATGAAGATGTGACGTTTCTGTGAGGGCAAAGAAAGAGAAAATGAAGAGATTGACTGTAACTAAAGGTGAGGTAGCTTGGAGAATACGTTTACGAAGATAAAAAGAATGAATGCACAAATATTGTTAAAGACACTGAACGTGACAATAAAAGATTATGAATGGCAAATGTAGAAAAATTGCAACAATTTTCAACCAGAGAAGCTGTTTGGGAGATCAAAGAGAAGGCAATGAAAGAATTTGAAAAAAATATCTGAGATGAATGTAGAGTTAGAAACTGCTAAAAAAAAATTTTCAGGACTTTTTCCAGGAATATCTAAAAATTCCAATTTGCTTTTTTCAGAACAGCACTGTGGATAAAATGAACACTCAAAATGTGAAAATGAGTTTATAAATTAGTGAGAATTTAGAGAATGGAAAAGCTGCATGTATAGGTAGTATACGTAGTGAAATTTTAAAATTGAAGGGCAAGTTTCATGAGATAACTTAAAATCAGGCTTTCTGATAATGCAAACCGCAAAAGGTAATGGTGTGAAGGATATATCTTTTTTCACCTCCAGGAACCAAACCACTATTGTTTTACAAACTCAAACTGCAAGTAATCGAGCAAAACTTTTGGGTTGGCTAATTGCCCATCAGAACAATACATTAATTTTAATAATGATGACACCTGATTTCTCATCCATGTAACTAGTCGTGAAGATACTCATTTGCTAGCTTCCCTTTACATGTTATCCAATAATTATTTCTAAGTTCCGGCTGCATCATTTTTGGTACTTTAAAGTCAGTTCAAATAACCCCTTTGTACATGGCATATAATTCATAATAATCTTGGTCATTAACATTAATTCTATTGCAAACATTATATTACCCCCAAAGTGACTCTGCTCTCGCTTTAAACCAATAGCTTTGTTTTAAGAATGGTTTTGAAGAAATAATGAAGCACTTGGGAGAATAAGGCTGATAGATGTAAATGAGATAAAACTAAATATTACTTACCAAATATCATTTTGAGATTCCATCATTATAAACCATACCTCGGCAACATGAATTTGGTATTCTTACACACACTAATTTTTGGTGAACATTTAGGTGGGCAGATTAACCTGGCGAATACTTTCCCGGATGAATATTTATTATAAATATGTTCTACCTACTAGTTTATATAACTATTTCGGAATGTGCAGTTTTCATTTCACTCTACTGAATGGCAATAAAAAATGAGAGTCCTGCCACATGCTTTTATATGGAGATAGCCATTGAAAATCAACAAATTTACATGTGCTCTTATGAAGACTATGACAAAAATTGCAATTAATTTTGCATATAAAATTAATTGTAGTTTTGATGTAGAGCTGACATATGTAATGCATGCCGTTTTATAGTTGCTACAGTGTAAAAATAACTGCACCTTCCCACCTTTGTTAAAATGATATTAGTTACCATATTTTATGGAGTATCAAATGTAGCCAGCATATAAGATGAGCCTTTATTTTAGGCATATTGTGAGAGAAAACAGTGTGCCCTATAAAAACCACAAAACTCATTATTACAAGAAAGTTGCACTGCTCCATGCTCTTCAAAAGGGCAGCAAGCCATATGCCTCCACCAACTCATGCCATAGAGTACTTTTAAAAATGTAATACAGCCAATGGGTGCTTCAAAACAGCGTAGTCACGAAATAGCCATGTATCTGTTTATACAGACTACAAATGAATAGGCATTTCATTATTTATTTCTATCACACCTCATGTCCACTGTGAAATAAAACAAGATCTTTTAATAGCTTTTGACTACGTCATAGAGGAATCCCTTACGAATTGTTTGTATGACTCCTTGCAATTGCATTTCTATATTTCAGTAATTTTATCAAAAAGTACTGTTGTCTATGAAATTTTAACTAGGTAGTCACTAAAAAAATGTAATTGATACTCTTAACTGATTATAATTTAGAAGAGTTTCCAACTGCATCTGAGCCCAGGTACTTTTTCCTGTACTCTTCTCCGCTCTTGTCATACCCTGTGAACTACCAAGTGGGCACATAATGGAAGATAGGATGCTAGCTTCTAATTACCAACGTTATTTGGAAAGAATTATGAAGTTCTCGAAATAGGAATGGCAGATGACAAGTTCAACTGAAATTGTTGGGGTTGTCAAATGATGACATAGAATACAATAATTTTAGACAATTTTGAATCATATGAAATAAAACAATTTTGGTATTTAAGCATAAGTAATTTCTCTATCTACATTGAATGGGATGTTACAATTACAAATGAAAATTCCTCAAAGGAAACACTTATAAACAAAAATGCATCATTTGGTTGCATTCACGGCATTTCAAATCGGAAATATGTACTTGATACAGGTAAGTAGACTGCATGTAGCAATAGTGCTGTTGAAGTTCCAGACATTTCTTATCCTGTACTTTTTCATCAAAATGTGCCAGTGACAAATGAAACCCTAAAGAGAGCACAGCTTTTACGAGGGGCACTGGCCCTTATTTCCACGCCGTTCCTAAATACCGGTGAACATTGTAAATGCTATAATTATTCTAGGGCTGATTATTATGCAAAAATTGATTTTTACTGACCACAATTACTTCTAACTGTTGGTGTGAATTATTTGATTTCCCTTTTCCCTTCCTAATTTTCTCTATCTATTAAGTTATTTTTTAGTCCGAAAAACGCTTTATTTCCCGGGTGGACCCAATCTGAAAAACCCTTGGATGAAACCTATTTTTCGCATGATATTTGTTTGGGTAAGTAATTTCAAGTTGTCTTGTAACTGAAGTGGTTGTAAAAAAAAACTAATTTCGGTCGTGGCTGACAATGAGTGGGCATACAATTCTCCACCGGCTTCAGCAGTGTATAGGGGATCGGAAATAGTTTGAACAATCTCATACCATCACTCCTCACCTTCCCACGCTACATATATTGCTGACAAGAGGTATTTTCCACAACAATGCACGAAACAATTTACTCCTAGGCGAATTGCATTTTACCTGGAATAGCTCCATATGATGCTAATACATTACAATGTCTTACATTTGAAGGATACCGCGGGATTTGTCTCCGACACAAATAACTTTGACGTTTGACGAATCCTCTGCAAGTTCCTGCTTAATGGCTCGAGCGACACTGCTGTGAACAGCACCACATAGGCCTCGGTCAGAAGTTATGGCGACGATGAGCTTTTGCGGTTTCTCCGCTTCGGCTGGAGCTACTTCTGCTTTCTCGTAAAAGGACTGTCGAAGAAAAAGAAATAGCAACATAGAAACAGTTTTTTCAAAAATTCTCCCCATTATAATGTACAAAAGACTGACCTTAGCTCCTTCTCCAATGGGGCGAGCCATCCTCAACTCTCGCTCAGCTCGGGTGTATTTGGCAGCTGAAACCATCTTCATTGATTGCGTGATTTTTTGAATGTTTTTAACTGACTTAAGACGGATGGAAATGGCCTTTAGGGTGGCCATCCCCCTTGCTTGTTGGCCACTAAAATTAAATTAACGGTGACCAAATGTTATGTTAAACTATATGAAGTACCGACATACATTTACGCAACCATAATAAAGGAAAAATCAATGCAATAGGCAATTAACAGAGTAATTGAAAATAATGAAAGGTTTTAATTAATATACTCACCATACTGGAGCTATTGGTTGCAGTCGACAAAACATCTCGACTGCAGGGCACCGAAATGGCCACAGGAAGAGTCAGTAGTCAATAGCAGCTAGTTAGGAATATTCCAATTATTATTACTTAATTATGAGGAACTATTTATATTTAATATAATATAAAAATTAAATTAAAAATATTTAAAGGGAAAATATTGGAACAAAATTCAACTTTAAAAGGTTTTAAAGTTTTAATAGTTCACAACCTGACGATTATGGTGTACGTAATGTGGGTCAAATTTGTGATAAATATATTAATATGAACATATATTTTATTTAAATTATATTTTAGAAAACAAATATATTTTTAGTTACACGTTTTGCTAGAGCGTTAAATATTTTGGTTGTCAAGAGAGATAACATTTAACTGCAGGGTAGCCCGCTTATTTCAAACACCATTAAAGAGACTGATTAGGAGATAAGGTTACATTTTTAATTAATTCGGGCATCATGGATGAAGACCTTGGCGAAGAATTTGGAGAAGAAGATGATAAAATTGGGGTAACTAAGGCTTAACACTATAATTTAATTCAACTATGATCACTTGCCTTAAATTGTTGATCCTCACTAGCAATATGAAGGAGAGCGAAATGAAATCAACGAACGCCATGGAGAGGGAAAGGCAATACTGCCAAATAAAGATCTATATCAAGGAATCTACAAATATGGAAGAAGGGATGGTAAAGGGCTTTATATTTTTAGGAATGGTGCAAGGTATGATGGGGATTGGTATGAAAATCTCAAGGATGGAAATGGAATTTTCTACTATCCAGATGGATCTAAATACGAAGGTATATGCATCATTTATCAAAGAATATAAGAATCAGCTTATGCAGAATTGCTAATAAAAATTTTTGAAATTTATTAAACCAATATTATATTACACAGATTTGTCTGAAAGGCATGATATTAGAGTGTTTTAGGTACAAAAAAAGCCTTTTCTCATAAAGTAACAGTTGCTGTTACAGAAGGTTGAATTACATGGTTTATTATATTACAAAAGGTCATTACGTACCTATACTGAACTTTTACCAAAATACTAATTTCATGGGATCAATTTACAAAATAGTGTAAGCAAATTATCATCACTCAACCAAGGAAAATGTATAGTTAGGTACCATATTTATCAGCATATAACATGCACCTTTTTCCTAAAATTTAGGCTGAAATTCTACCTTTGTTTTATATGAACATACTACTTTTTTATTTTATAAACTTACCTACATTTTGAAAGTTTTTTTTATCCAAAAGTTCAGAGCTCCTGAGTCTTTTAATTTAAATTTTTATTAAAACTTCCTTCTTAAAATTAGGGTGCCTGTTAAATGACTGTACGCTTTTTACACTGATTAATATGGTATTTACATTGACTCACAAAAAACTTTACCACCAACTTCGGTCAGTTATTTGTTCTACTACATTCGCCACACTGACGTATCTTCATGATAGTACCTTGAGTACTTTCCTGAAGCTGAAGTGGATCGAAAAGTTTTTTTGTAAGTCACTGTCTCATATATTAAAATGGAACTCCACGGTCTCGGCCTCTTCCATCTCAGAAATTTACAATCACTTAGATATCTCCTTGCTATCAAAGGAAGACATTTTGAAGGAAAAAAGTTCTGTCATGTTTATATTCATTAATAGAAACAAAAATGGGTATTTAATATTTAGTGGTTGATTTCCAATACTTAGTGGAGTTAAATTTTCCAACACCTGCCTGCAAATGAATTTAAAAAAATAATTTTGAGGATATTTTGATCCTCCATTTTTTCCTAAATTTGGCTTCTAATGAGTCAAGTAGGTATTGATAGCTACCTACTGCCTTATTCACAATATTAGTTAAGTTAGTAGGTACGTCTGCCACCTGATCTTAATTTGAGACATGAAGGGCTTCAATCATTCCCCATTCAATCTGATGTGAAATAAAATAATAGGGTGAATGTTGACATGTTTCAATCTTTTGAGTAAATCTAACTTGTTGTTCACATTCATGAGTACTGGGTCTTCAAATCAGTTCATATCCAAGTTGGCAAGCACAAATTTCATTCAGTGTTTCACCACTGCTTACAATTTAAGATCACATTTTTGCATCAATTAATGATAATGGGGTGTCCATTAATCATGTGTGGTGATAAGGGGGAAGATGGTGCATTGGCGCTCAAATTAGAGATTAATTTAGAAATATTTTTTTTAACGTTTTTTCATGGAATGACCTAGAGTCCATAATAATTTTTAGCTTGAAATTGAGAAAATACAGTATTTACACTAGTTTAATTTATTTTTCTATGAATATATTTAGGAAGCGCTTTTTTTTCTTATGATCTAAATGTTGGATGGCTTTTTAAATGTACAGTGCATGTAGACATAATTAGTCAAAATCATTAAACTAATTAAAAAGTACCAAATTAATTTTGTAAGAAATAATGAATGGATTGAAACATCCGCATATGCTGAAATAAGGAAAAGTGAGAGTTTTAATTTCATGTCATTGAAATTCATAAAAATGTCGTTACATGATTCCTTAAAACGAAAAAGAGTAATACACGTTATTCCAGAGACTTACATAATTCTATACCAAAAGGTGCACCAGAATTCATGCTTCTCTACCAGAGGCCATTTCTGCTCCTTGGCATCCTTGTACATCAAATTTGTATCATTTTTATGGTTACATCCAGAACGTCAATCATATAGCATACCCTAGGATGGCTTGTAATCGAAAATTTCAAGAGGTGAAATGATTTGGTTACATTAATACTCCAAAATAATTAAGGATATCTCACTTCACAGCATATGGAAGTGGTTTCCAGTGGGCAGAGCACTTGGCTACTAACTGGAGGGCCCCGGTTCGATTCTGGGTGATGTCTCTGGGCACCAAAGCTGTTTTTTTTGGGTACCAGGTCCTCCTGGGAAACCGCAAATGGCACAGTGGAAAGAACTGGTCTGATGTGTGAATTTCACATGCAATTGGGCTTATCCTTGGGTGAGCTCTACCCTCACCTATCAAACCAACCTTTGGGTTGATTACTGTGNNAGCTCTACCCTCACCTATCAAACCAACCTTTGGGTTGATTACTGTGGTTGGTGGCCACCTAATAGTAGGGGGAGGGTTATGCACTAATCCTTCCCCCTGGCTACACCACCCCCTTCACCTTCCTAAAATCAGCTACAGGCGATGTTCCTTTACCTTACTTCCTGCATATCCATGGCTATGAATTGCGTGGGCACCGAAGTTTCTTTGATCATGCTCAAACAATTAACCCATATATGCAATTGATTTCAGGGCAGTGGCAGTCAGATATGAAACATGGTTATGGAGCTTATACATATCCTAATGGTGATATATATGAAGGCACATGGAAGGAGAACTTAAGACACGGTCTTGGCACTTATCTTTTCAAAGTCAATGGGTCAAGGTTTCTTGGAACATGGGTGAACGGAATAAGAGAAGGGCCAGGACAACTTCTACACCCTAAGAATCGTTACTATGGGACATGGGTGAAAGATATGGTAAGGAATTTGATTAATTAATCAAAATGCATGCCACTTAAATTATAGGATCATTTTTCCAAACATTCTTATTGGCATAAGTACTCGTCTTTTCTGTCATATGTATCAAAGAAATCCCTGGGGGGAAGGTGAGTGGAAGGGAGCTAGTGAGGTATACTATCTGTATAATAATCTATCTAAATATAACTATTAGTGCTCATAAAGCATACATATTTCTGGCTTGGATACGTAGACTCCTGGGACTAGATTCCGAATAGATAGCACATTTGCCAAGCAAAGCTATGTTAGCCTACTTAAATGGTGAGGTGCATGCTTTTGTGAAAGGAGGAGACATTTCTCTCTTGGACTCGGCAGTGAAAAGACAGTAGAATTAGGGAAATTTGACATATAACTCAAACTACCGTTATTCCTCTTGAAATCCCCATTTATAAGAAAATATAGCATAACATTTTAATTAGAATTTTCCAAGCTTTACCTTAAAAATGAATGTTATTAACTTACACCAAGTTAAGCCTGATTCAGACCAGTTTATTAAGTTGGAGAATTTGAGGTTATGATGCATCTAGGTTTGAGTACATTAAAAAAAAAATATGTATAGGTTACTGTTAATTAAAATTGCTCAATTCACCTTAGGATTGCCATTTGATTCTGTTGAATGGGTAGCATCCATCATCCTTGGACCCTCCTCCCTCTCTTCATGTAGTACAGCGACGCTATCCTGCCCCTATCCCTCCCCGACTAGTATTGAACGAATTTCATCACTTCATCACATTTTTGGTTTGTTGAACACATGAATCCTAATTGATTTGCTTTCATCCTCTTGAGCTCTTGTAGAACATTCGAGTCTGTACGATTGGCACTCAGGTTGAATGGTGATGTTCTTGTGATACTAACAAACCTGTAAATGCTCTACGGAGGCCCTGTGCTGACCATGTGACTGACAATGATAGTTTCTCATAATGTTACATGTAGAGGGAAGCTGCTATTGCACATGCACTGTGTGTCACAGACTTTGCATGGTGAGAAATGACCAAAAAAGACAAGAGGTTTTTTCCAGACATGATATTTTATACATATGCATATGTGTATCCTTCACCATCTTGCTGCCATAGATGTCAAATATTAATAAACTTGAATATTTATTGATCGATTCAAATTTATTTAAAAATTCCCCCTGGAGATTGAATTGAAAATTTAAAAGGGCAGCAAAATATGCCTAAGACCATGCTGGCTGTATTTTAAGTGAACTTTTGGATGCACAATTTGAAGAAAAAAGCTAAAGTGCCTGCACAAATAGTACCAATTAGCACTATAACACATTCTCAAGTTTTTCTGATGATTAGAGACCATGCTCAAATTCCTCTTACTGTGGATGTCGCCAGGAGATGAAAGCAACAGAAAGAATGAAGCATTTACAATGTTAAGTGTGCTCACTGTGAAGCAGAAATACCAGAAAGTACTTTGTAGTGCAAGCATTGATTGATGCAGAAGCCTTCAAAGTTGAGCCTATTTCCTCCACAGCCCCATGTAGGCACCTCCTCTTGGGAAATTGCATAAAACTATTATAATGGCAAAATAATCTCATAATTCACATCCCTATATGCTGCCCTTATTCTACCTGTGATTGTTTTTGCTCCAAAGTTGTATTTTACCAATGTATTTTTTGTCCTAGGATTTTATTTGAATTTCTGCTCTCACTCCCAATTTTGAATGCTATGAACTCTTTGAAGCAAGTGTTGGTACTGGTACCAAGCTAATATCTAAGAGTCTAGCCCTAGGCATTGGTACTGATACCATTCATACACTTGTAACGGAGGAAGTAGTACCTACCAATATTTCTTGGCCTAGGTGTATACCCTGCAGAAAATTACTAGTTAAAACGAGTTGAACTTCACCTTTGGATCAACTCGCAGATGCCCCTTGAACTTGTACTATCTGTATTTAACTCCTTAACCCTTGGGAAATAGACTTCCTGCACAGTTTATTGTCCTTTCTTCAAATAGAAATAACTGGAGACAACTCGTTCCATGTGGTATTCATTTCAACTGTGAGTGGACACATGTGGGAGTTTGACTCATCAATAACATTACTGGCATTAACTAGAAGCAACTCGTTCTATGTGGTGCTTGTTTCAACTGTGATGAACTAGTCACTAACGGTAGTGCCAGATGTAATGGGTTGAAATGAGAGGAAGCAAGTTGAAACCAGTTCATACGACAAGCAACTAGTCACCAAGAATCATGACAACTGCAAAGTGAAATCACATGGTTCCATGTGAAACAGGCTGAAATTACAAGTTAAAACCAGAGAAAAGCGACCATAGCCAAGTTCAAAGAGATGAAATGACAATCTTAAGTGAGTTGGATCCAAATTGATTTAACTGGAATTTTCTGCAGGGTGTTCCCTGATGCATCATATAATTAAAAAAACAACAGGAGGAGGTATAGGTACCAAGAAATCCCTAGGATTATCACTCTAGGTAATGATACCTTTGATTTGTACCCTAGACACTGGAATCTAGTTTTCTTGCCCATAGGTACCAATCCCTGCCCTTAACAAAGAAACTCATTCAGTGCAATCTGGGCTCTGTATTGATATTTTTTGCAAATTTCATAGTGTGGAGTTCATCCCAAGAATATTAGTGCAAAACAGAGAAACACAAAGACTGGATGGTGAGCCAAGAGATAGCCATTTTGTGAAATTGATAGTTTCACCAAAATTGTTTTAGATGCCTTTAAAGAGTCAGTGTAGAAGCAATTTGCTTTTGATAAAGTGCTGTTACTTAAAAGCACCAATCAACTTGACTCTGAGTGAGAAAGGAAATCAAAAGAAAGGAAAATTTGAAAGGAAATCAAATTAGGTTGGTGGTAAAGTGGTACATATATGCAAATCATAGTGGCATAAAATATTGGGTGATATACATAATCTATTAATAAGGTATGCAACCATGAATTTCTTAATGAATGAAGTTTAATATAGGATGGGCTGAGGAACAGCAACATGAGTGCTATGAGGCCATCAGACATGTGCTCGAGTGCAACTGTGGTTTCGTGGCTCATAGGCCGCCGTATACAGTGCCAACACTTATTGGCACCTTAGTGAACCATTTAACTAAGGGTGTGTCCATTATGACTTCAATTCCAACAGGTTTAAATACACACATTTTAGTTTTAATGTTTTGTAATGTTTAATATTTGTTCTATGTGCCCTATTAATTTTATTTCCTATATATGCAATTACGTAGCCACTCATTACTTGGGATAACTGAGAGAAGAGAGTAGTATGAGCCTCTTAGCACACTTTCTCTTCTTCTACGTAAACAGAATACAAACTAGGCAATTCAAGCTATTGCTATTAATCCTCAGTGAGTTCAGTCCTGTTGTTGGGCTAATCAAAGGGCATAAATCTGTTTTTGATGGAAATGTTTTTAACTTGCAGCCTCTAGGTCCTGGATGCTATGTGTTTGACCCCCCAGTTGACTGCATGATCCATGGGGAATACATTCATGTTAAAGATCCAGCATTCGATTCAGTAGGTGAATTAGAAGAGGGCGATCAAGAAAAAACCCAGGTTAAAACCGGATTGATACCAGTGTGGCGTAGTGACCGCATTACAGGATTTGATCCGACTCTACTGCCTCCAATACCAGTACCCATTGAAATAGCAGACTTCAGAACACGAAAATCATTACTTGAGAGGGATAGCGAAGTGGTCCAGAGAATAGTTGATTTCCAGGATATAACTAACGAATGTTTAGAGACAAAACAGGGTGAAGGAGGAGAAAGTGAAGGTTTGCAAGAGGATGATATGACATTTGAGCATGAGACAAGTATCAGAGAAACCAGATTATCAGGTGACAAGATTGATGAGGGAAAAACCGGAGAGAGAAACTCTATGGTGGAAAACAATGGTAGTTTAATAGTTACCAATCGATATGGGAGCACAGCGGATAAAAGACAGTTCAGCAAAATGGAAAACATGTTTTCTCCAGACACAAGTCACGCTGATGGTGACTTAATTTCATCAGATATTAACAATGAAGATGAAATTACAACTGCAACTTCACCAAACACAGCAAGGAGTGTTGAAGACCTTCCAAATGACTAATTATAAATATAACATACATTTTTGAAATTGTTTTACATTTGTTAGTGAGTTATTGCTTACTTTTACATCAACTTTCATCAGCATGTGAAGCTTCTGTGATGGCACATTCCTGTTCATCTAACTTTAAGTTGTCAGGACCACAGACCATACTTTTAGTCTCTTGAACGTCACCAATATTTTCTAAAACTAGCTGCTGAGCACTTGCATCCACAGTGGTAGACACAGTTTCTTCTTCTACACTTTTAGTTTCAGTAGATATGGCTAATTCGGCCAGCAAGGACTGTAGTCCAACAGAAGGCTCCATCTTTACAGGCAGAAGATGACTTATTGGATCAATAATGGATGAAGAATCCAGAGTAGCAAGCTCCTGAGAGAGAGTAAACA
The DNA here is from genome assembly GCA_002093875.1 of Calopteryx splendens. Lineage (NCBI taxonomy): Eukaryota > Metazoa > Arthropoda > Insecta > Odonata > Calopterygidae > Calopteryx > Calopteryx splendens. The sequence continues at coordinate 110,407 of LYUA01001616.1, forward strand.
GAGTTTACAAGTTACATGGGCAACAAGTGTGAGAAATGTTGGAAAGTATTAGATTTCAAGATTCAGAGCTTAAAAACTACAAAATAAATTCATAAGTTGTAATACCCTAAATAAAAAGGTTTTTCTATTTGATAAATAATATTTCTTAAAGCAATTTATACATTTTCCATTGGAATACAATGTGTACAAAAATAAAAAGTATTATTTAAATTACTACATTTGCTGGAAATCATTTTATGGCTTAATTCTTTTCCCTTTCCAAAAGGAATAGAGCACTGCTTATCAAATTTTGGAATAAATATATAGGTGCATATATTATATCACTTTACTGCACAAAAACAATTATTATCCAAGACAAATAATGATCTGAAAATCAATTTTAATACTACATTTGATATTTAGCTCAATCATAGAATTCTACATTAAATATTTATGTCACCATGGAGCACTGATTGGGAAGCCATATACCAAGAAATAGACCACACTTCCTCATTTCTAGCTAATAGTGATTCCAAATTTGTTGGAATCCAAATAGTGATTCCATTTATATGTGCATAACCAGAAAGTGAAGACAAGGCATGACCAGTAGCTGACTGATGAAACTATAAATCAACTTATGTTTTACTGATATGGCACTCAAAGAGTAAATATGAAATATATTTCAGATCCACATCTAACCGTAAGTCCATTGATGGTAAGTGGGTAAATATATTGGCAGGGCTTGAGAAAACTTCAAAGGGTTCAGGTTTGAATACTTCCCAAACAAAAGCTGAAAAGTAGATTATTATATTTGAATACCTTTCAGTGCCATCTTTCATCACACTTCAGCTAGTATGAAATATTGAGTTTTAAAATCTGCAACAGTTCATGAAGCAATTTCACTTGAAAAGATCTTTGAGAGAGCATTAAGAGCCTTGCAATGTATCTAGATTCAATTTGTCCACTAAGAAGTAGGTAGGTACTCAAGTAGTGCAGACATAATTTGGTTCTTAGATTCAGCCCTAACAGCTTAAAACATGTTTCACCATATAAACATGAGAAAATTGTGCAACAACAATACACCTAGGCTTGGGGGAATAATCTAACTTAATCACCCAGATTGGTGTTTATTAGAAAATGTAGTCATGCAGAACACATTTCAGAGCATGATCTGACACCTTCCCCATTTCCATGAATTTTCCTACTCTGAAAAAGATATATATAATATATAATTCATGATACATATAATATGATAACACCCATGATAGGGCAGAGTTTGACCTTCAGGATAGCTGCTGAGACTTGTTTTATTGTGTTGTAGGTGGTAAATACATCAAATACATGGTTTCAAAATTTATAGTGAGTGAATGAAAAATGTATTCATGTTTTCTTTTGGCCTCGAGGTTTTTTCATGCTCATTTCCTATTTTTGGCATGCGATTGTGATAAGAAGATAAGACTTAAATCTAGTGAAAATAGTGAAAGGCATAATGAATTAAACTAAAATGACTTTTATGTGAATGAGCTGGGCCTAACTGTAAAGATTGAATAAAAAAAATAATTATTTCCTTCTTTGTTTATTAATTTATTTTGACCAAGTAATTGAATTGTCTTTTTGAAAATACCATTCTACTCTTGTGGAATTCAAAACAAGGGGTTGTCTTAAAACCGGGATTGTCTTTGGTTTGTAAAAATATGTATACTGTATAGTATGCATCATCTGCATCCTTGTTTAAAAATTTGAAAGGGAGTACCATAACAAACTTGAGGTAGGTACTTGAATTCCAATGTTCGTTAGTCCAATTATAAAAAAGGGACTTTGATTCACTAACTAATAACCATTATAGGAGGTTAAACAGGATTCAATTTATCTAACTAGTTAATTTTTCATTGTACTAAATGCTTTGTAAACAAAAATCTTTTCATTTGGATTGTGCAGTCATATTTGCCAGTGTATAAGTGTGCTCTTATTTCCCTCAAAATATACCTAAAATATGGGGTGCAGCACATATGATGCAGCATCTTATGTGCCCATAAATATGATAATTACAATGCAATTCACATATGCCAAAAATGTTGTGAGGCTGTCCTGAAGGTCTGGGAGAATTTCTCTACTCTGCTCTCATCAAAACTTTATTTTATGTGTTTGAGATTGTTGGTTGTTATGACATTAAGGAATCAGCAGATGCTGATCATCTAGTCCTTCACCTGCACAGGATTACACTAATATCCACATGCAAAAGCCGATAATTAAACAAGCCAAAATTGGTTTACTAAAATCAAGTCCTACATCAAGAGACCCATTACTACTCTCCGTCATAAACCCTTACCTCTTTGTGGACTTGTTGCACTGGGACTCCGAGGTGGAGAGATATGCTCACAGCGGGAAAGAGGAGATGCAGGCAGTGCTGTATGTGAGGGATGAGATCATCAGCATAGCATGAGCACATTGCGATGAACCTTTCTCTTTCACCTTCTGAGAAGGCTTGCTGCTTCCGCCTGTACACAGCAAGTATTATCTTGCTCACAGAGGTTAAAGATTCCTGCAAGTTATTGGTTACATTCTGTGTCACAGCCAGGGGGGCGCAAACTCGAAGCTCATTGAATGCTATCAGGATTCCATTACAATATTCTGCTAAAGGATAAAACTCTAGTAGACTGTGTGGAGGCTGCTCCTTTAGAGGAAAAAATGAAGATACATGCATTAGATGCAATTTGAATAACCACATATATGAAGCTTAACTAATAAGTTTATTTTCCCAATTACGTTAAGGAACTGAAATACCATTGGAATCAAAATTATATTTTTCATTCGAAGTAACAAAAAAAATGTATAAGTTGTAGAAGTAGCAAAAGTAACAAAAATATGGTGACATTAAAATTTTTTATTTTATTTTTACAATGCATAAAGACAGACAAATTTCAAGGTAATGCAAATAAAATAATAGAGAAAATAAAATTAAATATTTTATGAATAACAATTGAAGTTACAAATGTCTGTGAATATTCCAACACAAAAAAATCCCCCTTAAATACTACACAGCTCTTCTCTGAATTGGATTATAAAAGATGCACCTACCTAAATATTAACTTATGATCATAGAAAATCTTTTATTTTAGGCATTAAACACTGAATAATTTTGTATTGCCTGTACATAGTCTACTTAAGAATTTGACCTTGAGAAGAAAACCACACCACAAAAGGAAAATGAAATGTGATTGGACACACGATGAGGCACAGTCTCCTTACCCATCAGTTAGCAATGCCTTGAGGGTCTACCACCATTGGGAAAGAGGAGGAGAGGGGTTACTCTGCTGGGCCTTTCGGAGAACAACTTGCTTCAAAAGGAATTGGGTGCTCTGCAATTATGTACTGCTTCGTTGTTTTCATGAAAAAATCAGATTCAGCAAAAAATTCAAAACCATTGAATTTTGTTGAAGAATGAACACCTTTAAAACT
>LYUA01001617.1:0-10863 GCA_002093875.1 Calopteryx splendens
GGTTGGGAAGTTATGGTGGGCGCGTGAGTGTGTGTGTGCGTGTGTACCCTCCTGGGTGGCGGAGACCACGAGAGTAGGAAATCGGAGCAGGAGGAGGTTTGCGGGGGTGGAGGAGTCGAGAGGGGGGTGGGGGTGGGAATCGCGGAGGCTAGAATATCAAAACGCAGGGGTCCTACGGAGAGTTGCTAAGGAATATTAAATAATGGCGAATTGAAGGAAACAACTGAACATTATCGACGCATAAGAAAGACTCGTAACTCAGACGCATCAAGCTGTGAAAGGAGATAATAAGTAACAAGCATTGGCACCAAAATATCACCCTCGTGCTCATGTCTCAAAGCTGAAAGTCAAATTATAGGTCCATATAGATTGTTCATACAGAGCCGTCTGAAAATAATAAATCTTCTAAAACGCTTAAAACTAGTCTAAATTTGGTTACTACGCGAATTAAAAAGATTTGTGCTAGATTTTTGGACTGTTTTAGGGAACTCATAGATTGTGCCGTAGCTTTGAGAAACTGGATCGCTTGTTATGAAAACGAAGAATGCAGGAGACTCCACGGTAGTTATAGGGATAATCCTGAAAATCTACCAGGCACACCAGGAGAGTCATGGCGATTTCCAACCCCCTGACGTCAGTGGCAACTTGAATAAGGAACTATGAAGTACACGGAGAGGGTAGAACCCGGGAAGGAGGTGGAAGATGCCTTTCGTGGGGCTTGTGCGTACGCGTGGACGTGCGTACGCGCACGTGTATTCCTTCCTTCCTTTGCGTTAGGCCAGCGTACGGTACGGACTAAGAATGCTCTTTGCGTACCCTCTGGTGGGCGAAGCGGCAATGAGTTTGGCCCAGCTCCGGGGTGTGTTTCGCAAGGGGATGGCGATGAGGTTCCGAGGGGGCCGCGGATCTACGTGGAAGGGAGGGTGAAGAGGAGGGGGCGGTGGCTAGCCAAAAGAAGAATTCTGAAGGGTGTGTGTGTGTGGTCGGCTAGACGCGGAAGTAGTCAGGAGAGGGATACGTTGGCAGCAGTCGAGACATGGGAAGTGTACCTGTGCAACGCAAGTGAAAGGAAATGTGGCGATACAGAAGAGGAGCGTAGATGGAAGCACGTTGAATTCTTCATCCTGAATTTCTTTAACTGAAGTCTTCAGGCCACTTTACCTTCAGATGGCCTGAAATTGGAGTGAACGGAACCTAATGCATTTAACTTGATATTGGATTCCGGGCACTTTATTTGGGCTTAAAATGCTGTTGTGTTGAAGGTGACATACGGTTGACGGTTCAAAAAACCTGATACGAAATCATTAAGCTTTCGCCATTATTTTTTCCTGAGTTTAAGAATGCAAATATGTAGGACTTGTGAAGGGGGAGAAGCATTCGTGCTTTATTTAAATTTATAAGAAAAACGGTGAATATCGCACCACTAGCGGGTCCCTAACCATCCTGGTATAACACTATAATAACTTGATTGAATTTGTTTCAAAATTAGCTAATTATTCCATAATTCATAGAACTTGTAGGTAGTGATGTTCGGGTATGTACGTACATGTCAGGTACATTTACTATATAGTTAATTCAATCGAGTCAAAAGTGAAAAAACAAGTGCTATGCTATAGCAACGGATTTACGTTGACTCAGTCTCCAAGTTTTAAACCAAGTTGATCCCACATCAATTAACCCACAGAGTAATAACTAAATGGTTAACAAATCAATTATTAGCAAAGACGAAGATACATTTTAAGAGCGAAACATTATTTTAGAGAAATTTTAATTCTATTTTTTACACTATAGGTACGCATTGACAGCATAGCCTCCTATTTAAGACATCGTTAGAAGTTTATGGCAGGACGGCGTCTTTCGATAAAGTGAGTTTATTCCCTATTTGTATGTAAACTCTTCTCACAAATATATAATTAGCCAAATTAATTTTTTTTAAAACCTAATATGTAGTAACAAGAAAGAAGATAAAGAAGAGTGCATACAATTTAACGTACAATTAAGACTAAGAAACCAATTGGCATAAATGAATATGGTAGACAGTTTGGTCTATGGGTGAAAAGGGGAGGAGTGAGGGGGAATTTTCTTGAGTTTTCTTGACACAATGGAAATCAATCGACCACGAATTTTCATTTATGGTATAACATTGTAATCTGGTGACGGTATTGGGAGGTGAACATCGATGGGATTAGTTATGTTAAGTTTAATACTGTAACTCCTCCGGTCGTAAAACAGTTTTTCAAAACAGTGAATTAAAAAATTAATAACAATTAATTCCTGTAAAATTTAATTAGCCGTTCTCCAAATAAATAAAATAACACAATAAATTTAGCTCAATAATTGTTTCAAATTCCCTGGGTGGGTAAAAGGCCATCAGAGTTTCAAATTGATTTCATAGACTACAGGATAACATCGGATGAAGAAACCGCAGGACACGGATATTACCTCAGCCATCGTAGGATAGAGAACCAATTGCCATAACTAAGTTGCAAAAAAATTATTGCAATTCAATTAACAATAAACTCCAATTCTACATTCATTAATTATAAAATAGTCCTCATTCGCGGAAAAAAATATCGGTTACGAATTCATTTATCTCATGCCCAAATTTGTGAAAAATATTATTATTGTATAAGACACCTTGCATTTGTGGTTCTCAGTTATTTGCAGCCCATTATGTACCGTCACGTAAGGAGATTGATAAAAATTGTGAAACGCGTGCATAGGATAGACTCCAGTCGATCAAATTTTTTTCCGAGTGAATTTCCTTGGCACTTATGCATACCCTACAGTTTTCCACAACCTCCAGCCAAAACGCTTTGAAAGTGTGCACTGCCGTCTTTCTATCTATTGTATATCCATTTTCATAATTCAGTGATAATCTTTTCACTCTAAGGATTGATTACTTGCGCCTTCGGGGTGATTTCATACATTTTTGCAGCCTCATATTCCCAGATTAGCCACACCACTGCGACCGAGGAAGGACTGGTGAATCCGACTCTCCTTGAAGAAGAGTTAGGCCATGGAGTTCTCCGAGCATCCATATGATGGCACCCCTGATCGTATCCGTCTTACCCATTCACACGCACATCAGGCGGCGCGCGGAGCATACGTACACAACGCACATACATGAAATAGCACATGTATGAATATGATGCCGGAGGAGATGTTTGCCTAAGCCCTCCCTTCGGCACCAATCCACCCCTCACGCCTCCTCGCTCTCCCCCTCGCTCACTTCCCCACCAATCGATAACTGTACGCGAGACACACGAATGCATTGTTGAGGAGGATTTGAGTGTAGGAGAGGTCTGAACATAGGGTGTGGAGAATGCGGTCTTGGCTTGCCTCTCTCCTTCCTCCTCATAAACTACTCCTTTCTACAAATGCTAACAGTTATCGTAAGCTTGTTCATATTTTTCATAGTTTGCTAATCAAACAAAGAAAGGCACATTTCAGATCACATGATGTCCTGGATCCCACTCCATTTACTGCTCTGAAACCTTGGTGATAGGCGATTATCCTTTAAAAATATTCCCCAAGCTCTAATCTCACAGTAACAATAAACAAAGTGGATTTAAGCGTTTTGGAGAGAAGTCGTTTTAGGTCTGTACGCAAGTACAAGGAACAGCTATAAAATTCTAAGTTTTAATTCTCCTTTCTAAGTTATTGCATTGAATTTGATCCTTGCAAGTGAACACAAATACTCAGCCTCATTTTTAACTGATATTGATAAATTGATCCACGTCGAAAGCAACGTTATTTGCTCGAAGAGAAAATCGATGAAGCTATTTCATGATTGAAAGAGTTCAGATACATGTCTTGTTGATGGTTGAACTGTTACAAGGTCATTGAAGATTAGGTGTACTTTTGTATTTTACCAAAAGAATTTAAGCAAATGGCGACATTTTTTCTATATTTTTCTCTGTTCTCATGGTACAGAGTGGGTTATTGAAGCTGGGAATGAAGAAAGTTTGCTTGGGAAACCTCGTTGATGAGAATTGTGGTAACAAAGAGTTTTGGATGGAATCATTAAAAATAATTAAGCACTAGGCATTTGCGATAAATTAGAAAGAATGAGTTCCCTGAATGCCAAATAAAAGAGAAGCTGCGGGGGGCGAACTCCTCTATTAAGGTAAAGATTAACATAGAGAAGTGAATGAGGTAAGAATACAGAACTATTAAATTTACAATTAATTTGATTGCCGATGGATATGTTGAATCATGTCAGATCCCTTATATGCGCTTGAAACTCTTAATGAGAACAGTTATTTAATTAGGGATAGGAAAATTTAATAGGGACCAATAGTGACATCATGGTGAAAATTAGGTTTTTCCATAAACTTTTTAGATTGATTCACCTTTACCAATGAGTTATCCATGGAAAAAAAGATTCTTAAATAATTTAAAGAATATTTCGGGGCTCATAAATTGAGATGAAATCATCACAACAGTGGGAATCAACAAACTAACATTAGATTTACCAAGTATTTTACAGTTAAAACCCATTGGTAAAGAAGTTAGTCGAAAATTCAACGAAATTCAACATAAGACTCAGATTTAGACTTGCCATAGCTTGCTAAAAAAAACGGCTAATTACCTAATGAGCTGGTAATTATTTCTAAAGCACATAATGAAGAGCAGTACTTAATCTCATGATTGGATACTAATGACCGATAAATTCGAGGGTGAATTTATTTCATCCTTCTAAGATATTATATTTAAATACCTATACCAATCCACCTTATGCTTCATTACGAAGGAGTCCTCGACTTCCTTCTCCCCGGGCGGCGGCCCGTTGTCCAGGGCCTCCCCTTCTAAACGGGGCGACACCCACCCCGAGAGCCACTAAATCAATGCCGTCACGCTCCCCTGGTTTCTGGACGCTTGGACACGAATAAAAAGACGTGAGGGACGGACGCACGCGTTAAGGGCAAAGGGGCGGGGTGCGGTGGCCGACCACATGGCGCGCGCGCGCCCGCCCCTTAGAGGGGGGGGGGCAGCCCCTGGCCGGGGTCGCGTTATTGTAATACCTGGCGGGCGCGCGCGTTAAGAGGGGCTAGAATGGGGGACAGGTGGCAAATTCGGCGAGGGGGAGGAGAGAGGGAGATGTAGTTAGGGATAGTATTAAGGGGAAGGGGATCCTTCCTTCCTTCCTTCCTTCCTTCCTTCCTTCCTCCCTCCCTCCCTCCCTCCTCCCTCTCGCCACCCCTTCCGACCACACACCGAAAACCTGCTCGCCCCAGTCACGCGAGGGGACACGAGAGACGTGGGATTGTGGGCGGAGTGCGTGGAGGGAAGTTCGGAAAAGGTGATGAACGGGGGGATCGCGCCACCCATGGGATCATCTGGAGTAAATAAAGAGAGAGAGAGAAGGAGGGATGGGGAGGGCTGTTGAGGAGAAACGTGGGCAGGTAGGGGAGAGAGAGGGGGTCATGGGGTCAAGTAGGGAGTGCGGAGAGGGAGGGGCGCGGGGGTTTGGGGATGGGGGGGCTCCCGTTCCTTTCCCGCAGGGGTGCGAGAGACAACGCGCCGGTGAGGGTGAGGAAACGGGGGGCCCTGGTGCGGGAGGGACTCTCCCTCACACCCCGGTCATCCAGCGAGGGTGATGATTATGTTAATGAAAGCGAACGAAGTGTACTCGTAAGGAATGGGAGAGCGCTGAGAAACTGAATTGAAATCATTGGTGAGGATTTAATACTGAAACTTCGTGTCAAACCACACTGGGAACGTGAATGATATGAAATAGGGTGGGCATTTAAATTACAAATATGTTTGTTATTCATAATATCACCGTTAATTCTAAACTGTTATTAGTCATAATAGTTATAATTATTTGGATGCTTTTTCAGTGTCTCACCTATATTCCCACTTATGAATATTCTTGAAATTATATTGTGTGAAAACTCGGTTCGTGAAATCTACTATACTGTGTCAGGTCAAATTACGGGATTATGACGTGAAGGAAAATTGGATTAAATGCTGGAAATAACAAATCCATGCGATATTTTTAACGAAAAAGACATTAAAATACTGAAAATGGTCGAGGAGAACACCAACTGCTAGAAGAATTCATTTGCGTAATTTTGTTTCCGCGAAAATATCCTGTTCCCTCAGTGATTCTTTTTTTTACAAAAGCACTTCCGCTTTCAAGGAAATTAATTTCTATGATAATTTTCGGAACCTATCTGGTTTAGGGAATGAATGTCCTGGTAAAATTTAAAGTTAAAAACAATATGTTGAGAGTACATTAATATTGAGTATCAATTAATTCCCACGGTAGCACAATAATGTAGTTTATTAACTAAGTTGTGGAAAGATTTAGGGTCACGGCAGCAAATAGTAATAGTATTTATCTTTTCTGCTCCTGCACTAAACGTCTGATTATACTAAAATGAATCAGTTTCACGGAAAATATGCATCACTATATTTTCCACAATGAAATATTACTTTTTTGTAGCTTTGGCTTTTAATATCACTTCCATTCTATCTAAATTAACCTCATCTAATTTTTATCGAGTCAACAGAAAATCGTAGAAGAATACAATGGGATATATTTTAATTTTATCACTCACTGCTCCGGACTTCCATTTCCTATCTTTCTTACTTCAATCCCATGTAGAGGTATAAACATATAACACAAGGACATGCTACCTTTCAATGGAATATTTCATTTAAATATCATAGTAATGATAATAATTATTTATATTCTCGTTTAAATTAGTGTATTATCTAATACGTTATGAGCTAATTATCCATGGATAACGATAATATTACAAAAATGAAACATACCCATTATCCAGTTTAAATCTCACTTGTTTTTACCGCATTCAATAGGATTAATATTCAATGTTAAAACTTTTGTAACAGAATTAATTTAAAATTTTCCTCCAATTCATGCGGATCTGATTGCTTTGGTAGGTAACGCGTGCTATCTAACTAAAAAGCACCAGGTGCGGTATATCCAGTGCAGGGTTACATTAACCTTGAACAAATGGTCACAAGTCTATTGGAATAGAATAGGCATAAGGATATCAATAAATTCCTAGACTACCAACAGCTCCCGAAATTTAAAGAACATATTGAAAAATTGGCAGGTTTACTTACAGTTGTTGATTGTAAACTTAAACCATTACAAGTGAAAATAAAATTTACCGAACGCCTATAGTTTGACCCGGTCACCGTCTTCCTATTTGAATATTAACTCTTAACACTTTAAATGAATATTTTAGCCAATTATTAACCCAAATTATCACTTGCGTTTGAATGCTCTTTTTAGGCAGTATATGAAAAAGTAGACACAACCACCTATGTACCTACTCCATTGCCACCAATTAAAATTTGAAATTAACGAGTGCAGCAAATGTTCCAATGTTGATAAATCCATAAAATGTGGTTACCAACCAAACATTTGCTCATCTATCCATAATGAAATGGGTTATTTTTGGATTTCGGCAACAGATTAACTTCATTGGCGAGAAACCAACCTCAGTATTTCGCATTTACCGTATGAAATCTCTGCCTACCGAATAAATGTACCACCCTCCAATTTCAACGTAATGCATGGGTATATTGGTAACACTGAACCATTCTTTAAACTCCTCCATGAAAGAACGCTAAAATCATTAGCTGAATCGACTCTCCTGCTCCGGACCAATTCAATTCCCCTGCAGTGAACTCTCTCATTTTTATCCAGTCCCCAAACCCCATACTGCGTTTGGTTTCAGCAATATCGAACCATTCTAATAGCAGGATGTACGAGGAAGTGACGCCATAATAATAATAAATTATCTTTATTGGGGTGAGATTGAGACTATAATAGTCCCTTCTTCCACCTAATACCTCGGCAGATGCATATAACTATGAAAAAAAGGTATAACTTCGTAAATACACTTTCACGTTACTTAATAATAGGTCCATGTATGAACTTATGTAATAAAAAAATTTGAATTCTGGCATTGAAAACTTGCGATTTTACCCGAGAAATAGATTTCAAATTCTTGGGAGAGACGTAAGGATTGAAAATTATTTGTCCTTAGCAAAAAAAAAGCCTTACGGAAGGAAAACACACACTGGAAGGGGGGTGTGGAAAACCTTCGAAATCTACTGGAAATGACTAATGGGTAACTATTGAATGGTAACTGAGGTGTATTGTGTAGGTTTATGGAGTACAAAAGAGAAAGAGAGAGATAGTAAATTGTACTGTAGTCGAATTGAATCTAGAGATATAGAGAAAGACCGCACCTTTTGTCTTTCGGAAGGGGGGAGGAAAAGGGGTGGGGGGGGTGAAAACGAAACATTTTCCCTTCGCATATCGACCCCGGCATGCTTCCCTACTTGTCCCCGCCTTCCATTTGGCTGCGGAGAAGGGGGCCCGCGCGCCCCTTTACCTACTCGGGGTAATGACTGGACAGCCTTCATGCAGTTGTGAGGGAAAGGGATGGCGTGGAGGGGTTGGAGGGGGGATGGAGACAAGACAGATAAAGACGAGGAGCGTGAAGAGAATCCCATATGGAGAGGCATCATGAGTCAACCCCCCCCAAACCATTCCCATAATGCACCTGCGATCTCCGCAGCCCTCCGCCCCCCCATTCGTACTCCTCGCCCTCACCCCTCCTCCGTCTCACCGCAAGGCAACATTATTCGGCACCGCCTTATTGCTGTTATTAGCGGGTTTTGAAAGCACCCTTGTGGAAACTCGAGAGAGTCCCCTTAACCCCCCCAACCCCCGCACACGTAACGGACGAGGGACGCCCACGTGCGAGGATAGGGAGGATGTTTTCTTTTTATTTTTCTTTCGCGGAAATCCTCGCGCCGCCGTTCAAACTCGTTCGCCATCCCGCTCGTCTCAGCGATGCATTCACAGAGGAAAATCATAGATCCGGCTACGCCCCGCAGGCTATGATAAAAGTCGTCCTCGCGGTACATTCATCCTCGGGCGCACTTTTAAGTGGCGGGAGTGCAGAGCCTCGTGGCCATGGAGGGAGAAATTAGAGCAAACCTACTTGAATAGGAATTGTAGTGGTAAACTACACCATCAATTTCTTCCTATTTTGAAGATTCATCTGAAACCAATTAAATATTTAAAATATATAGAAATAAGTGTTCTAATAATCATTACCTTAATGAAAAGAACAGAAGTGGAGTCAGATGGAGATTCGGGAAAGGCAATGATACGTAGGAGAATGAGACAGGATTTACCGATACCATCTGTACTTTTTAACTTACACGCGCAAGAAACGGTAAAAGGGCATAGAATGAGATGCAGTGAAATATAAAGTGACGGGAGAAGACTATTATCAAGACGACGAAAGCGATGAAAATACTGTATGGCTAAATTAATCATTATTCTAAGATGCCATGAAAAAGAACAGGTTGAACAACCACGGTAATATTTTGAAAGTACATTTATGGCATTAGAAGTATTAATGGCGTCGAGAGAATTTTAAAAGATAAAGTACTTAAGAAAAATTCAGAATGAAGTACCTCACTCTGCGAGTACACTTAAAAAGAGTCCCACTGCATCTCAGACTACAGACGCAAAGAAAATATTGCGGAAGTCGAAAACTACGAGTAGAGCACGAATTTGCGTCTTAATGTTCTGCAGGTTGGCATACAGTTTGGAGCGATGGAAAATACAAGTTGAACAGATTGACAGAATTGCAAAAAAGCGTTAAGTAGGTATAGATAGGGAGAGTGGGAAGAAGGTGGAATTAGAGTCTGAAGTAGAGAAAATAAGTAAGTGGAGGAGATATTTAAAGCCAATGTGAAGGCCATGATAGAATGGAGAATAATAATGAAGGTTGGATATCATAAGAATAAGGATAATAAAAAGCATTTTGGATGGCAAAATAGAAGAAACAATGAATGTTCGATGACAAAAAAAGTATCAAACTAAAGATGCATAAGTGTAGATCAACATTCATTTATTGTGAGATGATATGCTGCAGGGGATAGCAGATCGGATTAATCGAGACTTTCTCTGTCCTTAACAATTCACATTCACGTAAAAGAAAGGTAAAGGTGCCATGAAGAGGTGGAAAATGAAATAAAGCTGATAGACTCCAGGAAAATAAAGCTTCCGCGTACTTACGGTGACGCGAGCAGAATTTCGTTTCCAATATGTGGGAAGTTTTCAAGTCCTTTTCTGATGAAACGTTAACTGAATTCAAGGGTTAATAGGTGCACCATCAAAATGAGATGCGGACTTTTATGCAGTAAATTGTTCATGCAATGTAATTGATCATAATTTGATTACATTTACCGGTGAATTTTTCACTTGTACATGAAGAACGATGCATAAATTTATCCATTTCATTCGAACGCCACATAATGAGCTAAACACCCCTAAGCTAGACGAAATGGTATTAGAGTAGACATTTAATGGGGACTGTAGGGATAAAAATACGGCTCGATTTTGAAATTTGATGAATAACTTCGACATATGATAACATAGTTATCAAAAAAAGTGTAAATAACTGGTATGTATAAATTTAGGCATGCATTTAACACTATAGAGTGAATTAGGGTCACAATTCCGGCCTGCATGAAATGGTAACCGAAAAAAGAACACGACACAGTCATGTATTTCACCATTATTTTAGCAAAAAAATAAACTGATTTAACAATCATCAATTATTTTCAAGGATAAGTTTCCTAAGGAAGGGCTTTGAAATGACATAAACGCACTTTTCTATATTCTATAAGATGATGTAAGTGCTGTGGCACTATTTTACGATATTCTTACATCATTGCCATTGCAGTGGCTGTGAGAAGTGCGTATCGCATTAAGACAGGGTGAAGTAAACAGGTGAGGGAAAACATATCAGGAGCGGAGCGCAACCGGCAGGGGAGGGAGATCGAGAGAGA
>LYUA01001618.1:123730-133896 GCA_002093875.1 Calopteryx splendens
CCCCCCCCCCACCCCCACCTATTCCATTCAAATTAACCATTTAGATATTAATGAGATTAAATTCTCAAAGTACCTATTTGTTTTTTAAATCGAAAATTCATGAAAAGATGATGAATCCTTATTCTACAGCGTCCTGATCTCATTGCGCAATTAGCACGAGCGCGTCAAATAAATGGACGCAGCAGGAATCCATTTCTGTTAGTTGTACGAGCTATTTCCTTAATAGCGGAGGAAATTGCAGAAGAAATGGAGAGAAGATGCGAAGAGCTTGAGTAATTACCTACGAGTTTTTTTTTTCCACCGCGGACTTGTTCCCGGGGAATGTGCCCCAGGCTCATGAAATACGATAGACATGCCTTTTTCGAGTAACCTTAGACGCCGATACCGACTTGCGAGAGTGTGGAGGCATAAGATGAATGCTCTTTGGGAATGCTCATCAACGCGCCGCACCGCCATTACCGAAATGAGAAATATCCATCGAAGCATTCGTGTGCCTCGAAACGTTTCGCCGTCGCCTTAATTTCTTAAATGTATATTGTTAATTCCGGAGTGGGAGGGAATAGAAGTCCGTTTTCCCACCCATTACCTCCCGGAGAGCTATTGCCGAGAGAGGTGACTCGGCAAACCCCGCTCTCGCGTCAAATCCGAATTAATTTGAGTCAAGAATCCGTCCGTAACATTCAACTCAACAAGTGATGTAGCGTTCGCGACTCCGCGTTACCGCGTCGATTACGGCGCGAGAATGACACGAAGTTGGAACTCAAATAAGCTATTCCAATTTTATTTCCAACGGTATTGCTTCGGGTGGATATTTATGACCGACCCAGGTGTACCCATTCAAAGTGGCTCGAAGCACGTGCGTGAAAGGATATATAGAAATATATAGAAAGGATTCTACCTCTCCGACTTGAAATGCATCGAAGATGGGGATCGCATGGGAGCTTTCATGATTGTAAAAACGACATAATTATATTGGCGAGCGCTAGTATAAAGAGAACTGGCGTTGTTGGTGTCTGCAGGGTAAGCTGTGCAGAGTTGAAGGCAGTTCTTTCGGAGAAACGGGAAACTTTTTGTACATGCATTCAAGTGAACCATTTTTTTTAGTTGCCTAATAAGAATAACCGTCAATGTAATACAAAAAAAGGTTATGAATCACGTCAAACGGAATGCGGGATAGATGATTAACGTTTTTGGAACAGATTTTATAGAATAGTTGCCCTGCGCACGAAAACTATGTGGAATTGTCGACTTACTTGCTCTTTTGAGGAAAAAGACCCATGGGATCTTGAGCAAGAAATGCGGGTAGCGAATGATGATGAAATGAGTCCATTAAAGTGTAAGTTATCATTGCTTTAATAGTCATTTTCTTCCAAATCAGTCATGCTAACAACATGGAAAATGCAATTAATTATTTAGTGAAGATTTATTTTTTTGGCGTTTAAATCTTAACACTGTGAGTAAGGCTTAGTTTATGTGACCTTTTTCTTTCAATCGTATTATCTTCATTGCTCTTCCTTTGAATGGACTTTTCATTCCATAGTTCCCCATGCTCGAGATTTTTCTCCCCTCTCTGTTGATTATTTCACAATCAACAAGATGAGCAAAAACCATGCGAGAACTTTGCAAATATCATCGGATGAATTTGTGATTTGCAAAATTTTTAGGTCACCTCACTTTCGTCATTCCTGGAAAGTTGACGCCATTCAGAATGTCATAATTCATTCGATTTGAGCCCGTTGAGAAACCGTAAGCACCTCCGCGTTCCCCTTAATATCTCCATGAAGGGAAACGTGGATCGAGGCAATCGCTTCCCACCATGAGTAGACGAGATGATAATAATCATGCCGATATTACCTGAACATGCCCGGGAATTCCAAACTATCCCCACAGCAATTCATTAATTAATGATTGCGATGCAAAACCGTAAGGAATAATTGAAGAAATATGGCTCGTGACCTCTGTAGTTTACGCAGAATGTTGGAGATGCATAAAAGTTTCTTTCATTTCAAATCATCGTTCGTGAAGCTCGATGCATGGAATGCATTTAACGACAAGAGATACCTCTCTCATAACACAGAAATCTAGAAAAGATGAATAAACTCAGGAGTTATGCTGAAGTTGATAAGTTATAATAATTGTGATTAGTTATGAAAGAATAGAAAGAAGGTGATCGAGTATGAATTCCAAGAAACGGTCGTAGGATAGAATGCCAAGGTTGTATAGATGAATGAAATGGCTTTCAACGTATTGCAAAATGGCTAATAACTGAAAAAAAGAACTAAAAAATGTAATTCCCTTAGAAGATAATGAATTTGTGCATTTCAGGGGATGAAATAGTTTAACACCAATTGATGTGCCATTTTTTGTGCGTGTTAAATAAATGAACACAGTTACATGCCAGAGAAAGCAATTTTTTTATAAGTTCCCGTAAACCTTAGACTCACCCGGGCTTTGAATGCAACGGAAACGTTGAAATAATCAATCAATTATTCCATAGCTGGAAATTTTAGTTGCCACAAGCCTCATAAAGTGGTTTATAAAAATATTCACGCACGGGTAACAAGTCATAATGCACACAGGAAAATGTCGCGGCGAAATTGTTGCGAATGCGAAAAAATGTTGCTGCGTACGAAACACATCATGTCGTGCACACGCAGATAGTGGTTCGTATGCAAAGGCTGCAATCTCTGCGCTGAGCTCCCGATAGCGGAAGTGTTGACCATAATTGGACGATCGCGTTGGTAGCAACTGGCTTGATCGCCGCCTTTATTCATGCGCCAGATGCTTGGGAGGCGGCAGTATACTAATGACGGAACAATCCCACACGATGTGGACCCACGTCCCTCGACTCCATTGTTTCCATGTTTCGTCCTCCTTGTGCCACATATGTAAATTCTGTCCCGAGACACACCTCGGTCAACATTCGTGTCCTTCTTGAAGGTCAACATTCATTCTATTGTGACCAACCAAGGTTCGGGATTGTTTTTTTTTAATTCTTGGACGAGGCGTTACATGCTATGATTTCACGACATTATTAAGAATTGACACTCTTTTGTTTTTCCACATAAACTTGATAAACGACCAAGGTTTCGTACACAAAATCATCACCATGACTTTATAGTCGAAGCCTTGGTCGTGAATAAAATGTATGTGGAAAGACAATGTGTATCAATTCTTAATGTGATTCGCTCCCACACAGTGACGCGTGAAACTACCGAATTCATGGCCTTTTTTTGAGGCTCATCATGGCTGATTTGTGAATTTAAAAAGTGAAGGGGAAAGACAAGGGAGAAATTGTCCTTCTTGTTTAAAAAAATAACATAAAAATATTCGGAGATCAGCTAGAACAAGCTTTGTTGTTCGTGATCTTTAGCCCCTCGCATTCTCTCCACGTGGAATACTTGTCAATAAAAATTCCAGCATAAAAACACCAACATTTCTCATATTTGTGCAAGGATTGACGGCAACTCAAGAGAAAGTGATTTGAAGTGAGCGCCAACTCCACGCTGTCGCCAATGTTTTGTGTGAGGTTTATAATCAGTTAATAAATACGAGCAGGAAGATCAAATTCATGACTCTAACGAAGATCATATTCATCTACGGTCCCATCAACGAGCATACGTACCCTACCAGTCACCTAACGGTTCACGAGAGCGGAAATATTCGAAGACGAAAAAACAACCACAGCGATGAACGTAGAAGATCGTCGCGATGCTTGCTCCCCCACTTCATCCCCCTTGAAGGATGCTCCCCTACATCATTTTCAAATCCACCGAACGCCAACACACTTTCCTCGAGTCTGGCGTCACGCCTCTATCCCTGTCGACTGACTCCAGCGAGATATGTAGGCGAGGCAAAGCGACCCGGGCCCGTGTGCCAAAAGCCACAGGGTTCCGCGGCACAAGGGCGTGCCCCCGGCGAAGCGAATGGTGTCCAGAGGGGGATGAGAAACTAGGAGAGTGACAAAACAACAAACAGTGCCAGAGCGCTTCTTCCCTTTGGCATTTCAAAACCGAAATAGTGGAAACCGCACATGACCAATGAAAATACCTCACAAATGGAGTGGAATCCATTTGATTCCACAATCAAACGTTTCATTTTTACTTAATCACAGTGTTCGTCTACCCAATAATTTCTTCACTCGAGACGACACTTTTCATTTTGGTACCTATCATAATTCTGCATAATAATAATCATTCTTTCCCCAAACGCGCCGGGCCACACGCCCTTGTGTTGACCCCTGCGGAGGCATGGGACTGAAGTTCATTCCGAGGAAGATATTTTGCTGATTTCATTCCATAAATCAAGAAATTAGTGACTATCACGCTGAGGAAATAACGCAAAGACAAGATTAGTAGAGACCACATTACGGAGCGTAGCGCTGAGTGGATCCGAAAACTGGTCCTTTGAGGCAAGAGGATGGGCGTGGAGTAGAGGCCTTTGAGATGTGGGCACGGAGAAGGATGGAGAAAGTACGTTGGGCAGAGAGGAAGACTTACGGTGAAGTTTTGAATGGAGGTTGTCTGGCGAAATCCGAAGAGGGCAGGGCAATGATCAAAGGGTGAATGAGATACTGAGAGTTAAGAGTGGGATGCTGGAGTACGCAATAGAAGGGAGTATGTAAGACAACGGGGAAAAGAGAGGGAAGGGATTTTTTTGGACGGAATGAAGGCAGGCAGAACAGAAGAAGTAAATGGTGCAGGGTAAACAAGAGGAAGGCCACACAATAAGTAACACGTGGTGGCTGTTAGGGACCTTCCAGAACCTGCCTTTGATGGGTGGATTACCAGTGATGATAATGATGATTCCATAAATCAGTTCGAAATGTGATTGGTGAGCAAAATTACTGCAGCGGATGTCCCATCAGAGAAGAGCAAATTAAGCCCCGCCCGAATGCTTATTAAATTGACCATATCATGAAGCGCTTTTATCGGTTTTATTTAGACGCTGCTCCATTTAAACTTTTCATGTTCAGAGGCTATATTTTTAATTTGATGCATCCCGGTATTTTTAATAGGGGTAAAAATGAGTAGCATTTTTTGCATTCGGCATAACTCGTCTAATCTAATAGAGCCATTATTATTACTCACCCGAATGGTCGCTGACAAAAAATTTAAAACGCCAAATAAAACGATTAAGGATTAATTTTCTTCAACTGCAGTTTATCTGGGGGATTTCTAATATCTATTTCTATTCCTTAGATATTTAAATATAAAAATTCTGATGAATACAAAGTATGAATTAAATTTATGCTCTTGGTCTTCCAGCGATGGAGGCGTCATACTCACGCGGTACTCCCGTTCTAATCACATTTAAATAATAACCGATTCTCATATCGACCAGAGATCACCTTCCCTCGTTCGAGCGTTGATGACCACACGAAACCCAAGCACGCTCTGTGATCCCACGCCAAAATGTCATTTTCTCGCTGCCCTCCAACCTTAAGGTTTGTTGGAAGTGCCCTTATTCATTAAGCAATTACTCATTGTCAAGCACGATTTATGACTCCTTTTTAAGGTCTTCTTCCTTGGGTTTCACGTGCTATGGGCAGCACAACCCCCCATTTACTCCCCCCTCTCACTCTCTGCTTTCCCTCTGATGCTTCTCCCTAATTATTGGTTCCATTAACCTGCCTGGGAACTACCACTAAGAACCGTGGATCGAGGATGTGAAACTCGTGTACATCTAAGGGCACAGTCGTATACAAGAGGTGGTGGAGGGGATTTCGCTAAAGTCGGCTTTAAAAAGAAGGACCTCTTTCGATTACATTGATTACTTTATTTCCAGTAGTCAGGACCAGAAGCCTATTATGACCTTTTTTTATTCTATACTTAAAAGAATGAATAGATTTTTTTGCCTCACAGTAGACACATTAATTTTTTTAGCATACCCATTTTTAAAGTTTGGGCAGCTATTTCTTGCGCGAGGATGAACTACAGGATAAAAATGATTAATAATTAAAAAATAATATTACAAGTTGCGAAATTAAATGTATCAAATATTTTAATAAAAGAACATATTAACCCAGCTTGGCCAGAATAATTGGTTGAGCCAGCATTAATACAACCCCGAAAAGTTTATAGCATAGGATCATTAACAAAAAGGTAGAGTCGAGGGTGACCATTCCATTGAAGATCAGCCCGAGTTTAGGGAGGGAAGGGGGAAAATGTTTATATAGTAGATACTGAGAAGTTGTGGGATGCTGAATGCTAGCGTTCTTAGAGTGGGGAAAAGGTGGAAAAGAACATTTTGGACTGCGTGAAGGGCAGATGGTAAAGATTGTGAGAAGCCGAAGAAAGAAATGGTGTTGGGAAATGGCTCTTTACTGTGTCATAGCCAGGTCTTGGTCAGGACAGGCCGTACTAACGCCCCGGCCAAAATTGTCCCCCTGTAAACAAACAGGGGGGCTATTTTTAGCCAACCGCCACTGGTCTATAGAGAGGCTGGCGTGCGTCTGAGAGATATGAGTGATGAACTACACACTTGACATGCTTGGGCTTGAAAGTCGTAACGTGAACCGCTACAAGTCATGGAATTTTCCTGGTAAAAGTGCACTAGATATAATTCAATTATGACGCTGACCAATGAGGGATTGCTGGGTTGACTACACCCCAGGGTGTTTATTTTCTGTGCAATTGCTATCAAGCTCTGTGATTTAGTTTTTTTTTCAAGAGCCGTACATAAAAGTGATAGATTGCCTAGATCTCTATGGGTATGGTAATGAAGGCTGTCGGAAGGTTCGAAGAACTGAGGAAAGGAATTATGCGGAGCAAACGAGAGGAAACCCACGCGAAACGTGATAGTTTTTTAGGGATCTTCCAAAACCTACCTTTACCGGGTACATTTCTAAAGATGACTTGTAACTATTGAAATTTTGCCTAGATTTTCTTCGATTTCTTACATCGCCGCGCAAGGGAGGGAAAACTTGTAAAATGAGGAGGAATACGCTTAATCTACGCAATGATCTCCATTGGAAATCTTTGGGTTCTCCACGATATAATGCTCACATATTCACGGTAGAATTAGGTGTAAATATACGAACCTATTGCACTACCACCAATAAATTATTCCTGTTCCAACGGGACTTATAAAAATCTCCAGATGGTCAATCTCCCCACCCCTCCTCCCTAATCTAAGTGACTGTACTTTGCGAATTTGTCGCACCCTTTTTTGCGACACAATTTATTTCACTGTCATGGTAAACTTTTTTGTTATTTAAAAATGCCATCCGGGCACGTTCGTTTCGCGTGGTTGTGGAAAAGTGTGGCGGGGAAAGAGGGAGGGAGGAGGTGGAGGAAGGGAGGCTGGGGGGGAGGGAGCATAAGCGTGGAGGAGTTTGGGAACAAGGGAGAGCAAATGACCTACGCAACGAAATCCAACGGGTTGGAAGCTCTTGTCTCGAGGGAAAGCGGAAATCAGCTGCCATTTTCGATCCATTTTTGAATAAATGAAATCATCGATGTCTTCAAAAGAAAGCATTCGCGCTGCTATGCCCATATATACTCTGTTTCTTACATTGCGTCGGATGGGGCCATTTTTAGATCCATTTTGGAATAAATTAACTCATCGATATCTTCAAAGGGAAGCATTCGAGGTGGTATGCTCGTAGATACTTTGTTTCTTACATTGCGTCGGATGGGGCCATTTTCGATCCATTTTGCAATAAATTAACTCATCGATATCTCCAGAATTCTCAGAGCAGAGCTCCGCATTCGCGCAGCTCTGCTCATGGAGACTTTTTTTCTTGCGATGCGTCGGAGGGTTTGTGCCACATATGCTTGACGGTGAATTTCCCGAAAACCCTGAAAAATAATATAAACCAACTAATTTGGGAGTGTATTTGAATATCCTTCGCACCAAAAAGATGGTTAGAACTGTGTTTCAGGTTTTCTAAAAATTTTAATGTGCTTAATAAGCCGAATAAATACCGGAAGCCGGGAAATTAACTCCTAACGCTCTAAGAGAATATATGCATGCTGATGAACAATCTCGTTCCGCTCGAAGAAATTCGGCGCCAGAATAGGACGGTGGACGAATTCAATTCAAATGCCCTCCTCCCTGGTGGCCGACAATGCGAGAGGAGAGAGAGGTCACGACTGTGAGCCACCGCTCAAGGTGGAGAGAGCATTTTGGGCTCTCGCGGGAAAGGCAGCGTCCAAGGATGTGGGAAGGTAATATTACATTATTATTATTAAAGTAATGTCACGAATTTCGCCGATTCGTGACATTCCGACTCGGACTTATTTATTTTGCCACTCCGATAACCCCCAATCTTACTTTTAGATTCTCGTCGACCCGAGAACAAGGGAGGGGAGCGAGGCGATTGGTCGAGGAACCTTTCGGTCCGTTTTACCTCTTCGCGAGGGCGCAATCAGAGGGGGGACAGAAATTTCGGTGGAGACTCGCGCGGTCAACGCCTACTGTCCGCGTGTTGCGAAATCCTAAACCGTCCGGAGGAAAAAAATTGATCGGGCCGAACGGCGCAGGGCGTAATTTCCACACGTAAGTGCGGACACAGAGATCGTAGGAATGAGAGTTATTGTTGCACACACACGGCTCGGGCCACGAAATTACGATTCTTTATTCGATCACCATGCGGAGCCGATAGCGACCCTCGGTGGCTATTAGGGACGGCCTGTTTCGACCACACGGAAATTGTTCTCGTGGGAAAGCACGATTCGTCTCAGGATATGCTTGCTAGCCATCAGCATCCTATGAACAAACTTATACACTTCACAGTTGGTATATTCACTTTTAAAGATCGTCGATTAAAAAAGGTAATTCGTCCGTGAGCGACGGAACACCAAGGAAAAATTAAATTGATCTCCCAACGCATTTTGAAGTAGGAAAACAGAAATACACACAAAGGTTTCCTTTCGACTTAAGATTTCCCCCATTGCCAAATTTTTCTGAGCGAGATTTTTACGGCAAAGTATGTATTTTTATAGATCAACACTCACGTCATTAATATGTCTTAGAGTCTTAATGACTAGAGAAAATATATACAAATTGTCTTAAACTCTATTTAACCCTGATTTTTTGACTAAAATAGCCGGGAGGAATCCATGAAAGAAATTTGTATTCAAGAACATTTTCAACGATGTCATTAAAAGCAAATAGATATTTTACACAGTGAATTTTAATTCGTACAACTCGTTTCAATGCTAATGCATAAACTTGAGTTACGAAACCTGTTGTTCGTATTAAAACTCACTGTGGAAAATATTTATTTATTTCCTAGTACCTACACAGTATCATAATGCATAATTTCCAAAACATAGAGCCTGCCACGATAACTTATAAATGTTCAACCGTTCACATTGGCTGCATTTTAATTACTATTACCGACTGAGCGGTGGTAAAAAATTAAGAACTCATTGAAAATGTATGCAAAACGTAATAAAAATAAATAAAATTGTTTAGGGAACGATTTCAATCTTTATCATTAGTATCATTACTATCATTATCATTGAATTGCCATCAGAACAATTAGAGAAAAAAATATATAATCGTTGCATTTTAAAAATCTTCACTTCGCATGTTCGCTGTACTCACGGGTATCCTTCAACTTGGAAAACGGAACACGAAATTCCCTCAAAAGCATTTCTCTCAGACGATACAATATCCACATTTCAGGAAAGTCTCACCTGCTCGAAAGAACGCCATCAGACGTTACGACACCCACGGTTGTGAATCGCAAGCGTTTTCGCACTCGAAGAGGCGTCCCACCTGACGTCGCAGCGCCTTCGAGGTTCGACACCTCCCCGAGCGTAAACGCGACCTTTAAATTGGCGTCCAAGCCGTTTGGCGGACGGCCCTCGAGGCACTCGTTTTAAAAGTCGACGACGCGGCGCACAAACAACGCCACCGCTTCCTTTAACTGCAATCGTGCACACCTGCTCCGCCGTGGGAACACAAGAGCGAAATTTTTTTTTTATCGGTGACGCACATCTCGCGAGCCATTAATCGAGAGCTCTCCGCCCCGCGCCTGTCCTTGTTTCGGCGCGGATACGCCTGGTGCGTGCGTTTGTGTGTGTGTGTGTGTGTGGAAGTTGTGAATGAGCGGACGGCATCGGAATCTCCAGCGTCCGACGCACGACGCGGGCGGGCGGCGGAGTGGGGAGGCGTTGCCGGGATGAGGAGAGTCTCCACAAGTCCTCCTCATC
>LYUA01001619.1:42675-55899 GCA_002093875.1 Calopteryx splendens
GGGGGGGGGGGGAGCTACTTTCCCTGGAGGTACACTTGAGATTTCCCAGGATGAACTGGTACACGAAAAATCACAGTTTGGGCAAAGATGAGAGTGCCCAGAGGCATCACCCGGAATCGAACCTGGTCCCTCCTCTTAGTAGCTCATAGCTCTACCCACTGAACTACCATGCCCCATTATTCACATAAAGGAGACATAAGTTAAACTTCCTTAAAAGCCATATACTTATAAATATTTAAACTATACTGATATCAACAGAATTAAATGAACTAATTCAAACTATGACATACACTGACACAAGTGAAAACAAGATGAAATAGCAAACAAAGAATAATCAATTAATAACCTGCATTTAAGTCTGACTGACCATATCTACTAACAATGTCACAAGAAGCCATCCCACTGATGTTTAACCTCTAGGCCCCCAGCCTATTCCTATAATGCTGTGAATACCAGCCTATTATGCTTGTATTTCATTCTACAAATATAATGCAATTTTTGGCATGGAAGGAATTTCAAATAACAAAACCATTCCTTTCTTAATTATTTTTGGACTACTTCACTTTACACCCAAGAAGCCACTACATTTTATCGCATATTCGTATTTCTGTGGGTGTGTGCTTCTAAGACAATTTTATTACAGAATGTATTTTTTAATTGCATTCAGAGAATATGCTTACATGCAAACTTCATCAGAGTTTCTAGCATCTTCATGGATAAAAAAGATAACATGTGGATTAGTCAATACTCGAGAGCATTTTCAAAATAATCCCACTTCACCATTCCACTCCCTTCATGGGCAAATTCCCAAAATTTACTTCATTTGAACTGAAGGAATGTGGGCTGAAATTTCATGTACATAAATTTTGAAACAATTTAATCAATTCCTTTCCATAACTGATTTAAGCATTAGTGGCATGAAAATATCATTACAATGCAGTTGGAATGTTTGAAATAAGATAATGCAGGAAACAAATCCTTGCAAACAACAGAACATTCCCTGCATATTCTACCACCCTTGGCCAATTCTCTGTAGTGCGCTCAGTTTGTAACCACTAGAATCCTTTCTAAGTTTTTCTCATATAATGTTCTACACGTATCACACACTCCTTACACAAATGTTAATGAATCTCTCCTGAAAATGTCACGTCACACATTCTCAGAAAACACTACCACTATCTGGCCAGGACACTAGCACAAGCTAAGAAATTTTATAAAATACTAAATAATACACCAAACGCCCTACTATTCACCTAAAAGAATGTGGTTATAGTAATTTAATTTAAAGAAGAATGTCATTTCAATGGATTATTGAAATTTTTGGTAAATGGAATTTAAAAATGAGTTTGCTAAGAAAAGATGTAGACAGCTTATATGTTCAAACAAGAAACAATTGTTGTAAGTACTCCTGCAAGAAAACTCTTGATGGGCATTTGGTTGTAATTGAAAAGAAAGATGGGAGTGTGATATGAGAGTATGGCTAGGAACAAGGAATAATGGTGGGGAGGAAACAACATAATTTTCCAGGAGAAATAGCTTCATTAAAACTAATAGTTGTCTTAAACAACATAATAGATGTAGACGCACATAGAAAATTCAGGATTATGCAGGGAGATATAAGTTACATTGATATGTGGTAAAAGATATATTAGGAATAGCACCATAAATTTACAATTTCCCCCAGTTATAAGCAGGTTCAAATGAAAATTTAATGCTCAAGAAGTCTAACTGTTAGTTCAAGAAGATAAAAAACTTAAAAGAAATCGAATGTAGAAGCTTTAACCAGGATGAAAAGGAAGAAGTACCAGAGGGCAGTTCATGAAATTCTTGAGAGAAGACAAGGGGATGAGTATAGTAGAAGAAAGGTGAAATTATTTCAAAAAAAGGGAAATTTAAACCCGCAAAGAAACAATAGGTATGGTAAATGAGAAATGATGAAGAAGTCATGGATTACAGAAGAGATGATTTAAATGATCAAGTCGACAAGCTTTAGTTAGCCAGTCAGCTGAGGGATTACAATCATTACTGACTTAATTACAGACCAGTGCGGCAAGTGGGCTAAGAATCAATCATTAGAATATGAAGATAATGAAGTTTAGGCATATTGGGAGGTGAAGATTAGGCATATTGGATGGAATGAAAGGAGATAGAAAGTAAGTAGTTTAAAAATTGTTCATTGTAATGAAGAATGTTACAATATTTGCTGTTGCAAGGCTGAGCTGAGAAGTGTTGCAATGCAGAGTCCCATGGTCCATCAAAAACCTACCTTTATTGGTAGAATAGTATTAATAATATAGTAAATGGTAGGAAGACATTAGTGCCACAATTACCATAGTTAAGAAATAGTTCTTGACATAACAGTGGCAGAAATAGTAAACATATGTGCATATTACATAAACAGTAGTTACGCAAGCATAGGCAGTAGAAGTAAGCATATGTATATCTAATGTCCCACACCTAAGATCCTAGCTTGGATTTTGAGGGAAAATTGAAGCAGATTGATACTAAAAAGTATAAGCTACAAGAAAAAAGCAGTAGAAGTAGAATCACATGCTGGCCGAAGCCTCTACTAAATAAACAAAACAAACCCTCTTTCGACTTACCTTGACAATTACACCAAAGGGTTGACAACAGAACCGGTAACAGCAGAGGAAATAGGTATGAAAAGTAGTGTATCTTTTTTTTTTAAATTACAGAATATCTCCCTGTCTCAGTGGGCCAAGCCCTGTTTTTAGCCAGAATTATCAGAGAAAAATCAGACACTATGGAAAGGCACTGGTCTCCATAGCATGAATATGTGATTTTAGACATGAGTACATATTGGTATAACATGACAACTGCCCTAATTTAAGCAAACCTTTGGATTGATAGCTAGTGATGTCACCTATATTTCTTATAAATTCTAGCACAAAAAATTCTAAATGAAATATATTTTTTAAACAATTTATATGAGATGATGAACCAAGAAACTTGACTATTTATCCATTTATTGAGAAAAAATTTGACAAAACAGAAAGCTCCAAATTCTCAGCACAAATAATTGATCATCAAATAAAATACACATATAAACAAGTATTAACAATCACAGATATAACTTTGAAGTACATCAAAAGATTACTATGGTCTTGAATCATGAAAGCCTATTATTTTGGGTTCAAAATGTATAGCCTAAGAAATGATAATATGGCCATATCTTGTCTTTGCTTCATCTTAGGAAATTCAGCCGTGTCTCACTGACAAAGGATACTATGACATTATATCACATCTTCCGCTTAAAAATACACTCACGATATGCCACCATTAATACCTCATGTCACAACCAAAATCCAAAACTGGATTGCAACCTAAGGCATCTATTATGAAAACACATAACAAGGTCACTATCATTTAGGCCTTTGGATGACAATTTTATTCATTAAAGAGCTTAATATAGTAATTTTCTCCAGTAAAATTGTGCTTCTTCAACTCAAAACACTCACGGAGCAGAACATCAAGCCATAAAACAGTAAGAAAAATTATTACAATGATGTTCATGTAAAAATTATGTCTTGAACTATGAAGAATGTTTTGAACAAACATCATTCAGAGAAACTCAGATCTATTTACCACCAGAAATACAACCTACTACATATGCACATCTCTGATAACAATAGGTTACACTTTTCCCTTTCTTGTGAATTTACTACAATATAGGGAAACCTAAGCTAAGTAATACCCACAGAGCAGCTTTTGTCTTTGGACATGTGCAGGTTTAGTGAAAGAACAGCTGTTGTATAATACACTTACTATCAACATAGATAAATAAGTAAGTACAAAAATACATTGCCTAATCGTAGCCATGAAATCAAATAATTTTGGTCATCAGGACACAAATAAATCATAGAACTAAGCTAGCTGATTGGCGAGTTAATCCACTCCTAAGAATTCTTTTGACAAGGAATTACAACGAAAGAGCCAAATACCTATACAACCCATGGGAGTAGTATATTTAAAAAGATAACTGTTGCGGATTAATGGAATGGAGAAAAAAAAATTGATTAATTTAGTAGTTTTATACTTCTATATTTTTGTTCATAAATATATATATGTATATGTACTGATTGTATTATACATAATAGTAACTTTACAAGAGACATCAGAGATTAGCTGGGGTTGTACGAAGTCCAGAGACATCTTCACGGAGTGCCCTCTCCAGCCAGTCTGATTCTTCCTCCATCTCCACCTCGACTCCATCCTCTGCACCAGAGACGGAACCCTTGGATCCACCTTTAAGCAGCAATTCTCCATCCTCAGGAGGAAAGAGAAGGCGGCTGTACAAACGCTTATGTCGTCTCCTGCTTCTCAATCCCTTCTGACCAAGATGGACCCTCAGGAGTGATGCAGACATGGGTGGCAGGATTAGCCTTTAAATAAGATTTTGATAACACAATATGCATTATATTCATAAGAATAGATTATTTTGCAGAGACGACTGGTTTGGAATAGTTTTTATGAGGGATGCACTTCCTGGAAAACTCTCTCAACTTCAGAGACAATGAGGATTAGAGGTCTTATTTACAATTCCCATAAAAAATGAAAAGCCAGAAATTGACTTGGTCTGGTAAAATGTATTAGTTGGTAAAATACTAACGTTTTTTAAGTCAACATTCACATCACACTCATGCATTTCCACACAGTGCAGCCTACACAAATCAGCAGGCGAGTCACAAACATTCTTCATGAGTGCAATGGACACTCATTACACAAACAGAGTTTCATCTTTTTACTAATTAATAAAGATAAAAAGCTGCAAATGAGGTAATAATGACAGACAGAACTGTGGCACAACTCCTTGAGCTCTCAGATATTCCATTTATGGGCCGGTAAGTGGAGCTGTAATGCGGTTTTGCTGTACTTGAGCCAAAATATGGCCTATTTCTGTCATCAGGGTCATCTCGGCCATTCCAAGTTCCTCTGGTGTCATCAGAATCAGACCCACCCCACCTTCGGTCATCCCTGCCATTTGGGGAATTATTCATACCCCTCCCTGATCCTAAAGACCAGTGGGCATCAGAACCATCCCCATAAAGATATGACTTGGTGCCAGTAAATCCACGGATTACCCTGTAGTTGGGTTCATCCAAATTGACACGGCTATTCAGGAAATTTTGCAACCTGTTTGATGTGAGCCATAAATTTCCTGTTGAATCGAAAGCAAGGGTATCAGGCCATTGTAACAATTTATCATCGGCTGATATAACCACTTGAGAGCCTTCTAAGGAGCCACGTCTTAGCACTCCATCAAGCATTCCCCCAAAACTCCCTCCCCTTATGCTTGGATCAAATGGCCTCCTAGGGTCTTCAGTACTATAGCCAGATCCTCCAAAATTGCCGAATCCTCCGCCATTACCGTACTGACCGTAGTCACCGGGAGAAAAAACGTTGGTGGTACTGTTGGTACTGTTCCATCGAGCAACAGCATTTTGCGCCAAAAGACCAAAATAAAGGATACCCCTTTCATCCATTACCATACCTCGTCCCTGAGATCTCCTGCGACCTAAATCTATAACAGCACCGGGAGCCCTTCTGGAATCGGAATTAGAATCGCGAAGCAAATCCGTGGGCAGGGCATATACATGGTAACTAGCCAGAGGACTGTAATAAAGATAGCGTGAGCCATGCCTAACGGGCGCCAGGGCCAACCCATCTACCCCTCCCCCAGATGCCCCATCCATAAGGTTAACTCTTTCTCCAGCGACGTATAAATCCCGAGCAGATGGATCCGCTCTCATGCTCTCAATTTCCTGAACCCTCCAAGAGCGGTCTTCCTTCATACTGTACACGATGATAGATGCATCTCCGGAATCGCTAATGTAAGCGTACCAATTGTCCGGTTGGACTCCCCCACTAGCACTACCGTCCAACACAATGTCCGAAAGGAAGCTACTCCCGCTCGAGGCAACGTTCGGTGGGAATATGTACTTATGGATAATTTTGTAACCAGAAACGAGATCGAACACCACCAACTTAGGAGGGCATCGGTCATCGGA
This sequence comes from Calopteryx splendens, assembly GCA_002093875.1. Classification (NCBI taxonomy): domain Eukaryota; kingdom Metazoa; phylum Arthropoda; class Insecta; order Odonata; family Calopterygidae; genus Calopteryx; species Calopteryx splendens. Next base: position 48,705 of record LYUA01001619.1, read on the forward strand.
GCGGAGAGAGGCGGTATTCACCCGGCCGGCGTCCAAGGCCCAAAGACGACCCATCGTGTCCACCTCCATGCTTCGGACGTTCTGAAGCGCAGAGCAATTGCCAACCGCCTGCATTTCCCACGACGGGAAAGGGCGGAGTTTCGGAGAAGCGTAGCCACTCTGCGGGAAAGCAGGAACTGTCGCGAGGGTCACCGGTACACCCTCTCTCCATCGCGGCACAGACAGGAACACTCGCTCGCCCCACACCTTGATCCCCGCCAACGCGTTGTTCTCCGGAATGAACTGTCCCATGCTGAGAGCCCTCGCCTTGGTGGAATCGTCCGGCCATTCGTAGTCCAGCTTTGACCACTCGTACAACACCCTCAATTCCTCGAGATCCGTGCCACCGGAAGTGGCACCGAAGACAGTGGCCACAGAGGTGACGGCCAGCGCGAGAGCGATAATCGGCGCCCATCGCGGCAAACTCTTAACCGCTTCGCAAGTCATCCTTGCGGAGACTTCAACGCCGGCACGGCAAAGATACCCTTCCAACGGAGACTGCCCGGCTGCCTTCGCGCTTCCCTAATGTTACCGGAAAGAAGACGATGTGATAGCCTCAGGGTATCATCGGAGACTGACCACGCAAGGAACCTGTTCGTGACGGTCTCTCTCAATCTAAGAAAAAGACCACACCTCGAACCGAGGGAAACCGAGAGCCGCCGAGCGCCAGCGGCCACCAGAGGGAGAAGGGGACTTCAGCCGCTTCCGCCCTTCCCCTCGGCGCCCCTCCCACTCACTCCTTCCCAAGCCCTCCTCCCAAGTCCCCCTCTCCCTTCACAAATTTTCTCCTTCTTCTTCCTCCCCCATCCCAACCGCTCCTTCCATGACGCGTCTGCTTCTTGGGTTTTTTCTTGAAATTCAGTTGCCAGCGAAGGTAAGAACTCCCAAGCGTGGGTGTTGACTGCTAAGAACAATAGAGTGGCGGAAGGGCGCTAATAGTCCGTGGAAAAGAAGGGAGGGCGAGAGGGGAGAGGGGCACCAGCTGACGAGCGATTTGAGCTGGGTCGCAGGAGAGGCGTGGAGGGAGCGGACGGGTGCGCGAGGACAGAGTCAAAGGCGGAGGGACGAGCTTCTTGAAAGGTTGCTCGGCAATTGAAAAACAAATGCCGGGAGAGGAAAAGTCGCACTGAAGGGAGAGAATTTTTATAAGGGTGTGGGATTGCAGGTCTCAGTTAATTGGAGCGGAGTTCAAGAGTTAAGAACCAGAGCGACTGGCCAGGGTTCCCAATCACTCCGCGAGTGTATCCTGGCGTAAGGGAGCAGCAATGTTAGCGCAGAATTAATTCAGCCGTGTCTCCGTCGATGCTTACGCCCGACGACGAACCCGTGATGTGCATTCCATAAAACATTTCAGATTCCCTGAGAAGGGTGAGGCTGGTGCATGTCAAGGAAAGTGTAATCCTCGCCATGTGACGAAGCCACACCATACGAAAACGCCTCACATATTGCATTCACGCCTGCCCCTTGCGTAAGCCCATGCCGTTGTGATGAATAGAAATATTTATAAAAATACCTCATTCAAATTCAAAACAATGGAAAGTCGTAGGCAAGTACAGGGGAATTACCTCGAGGATAATTTTTCACACTCGAAGTTTAGGCAAAGGACTACGAGCGATGGGAAGGCTGCAGATTCGCCAATTCATATCATGAACGTTTAACGATGAACGATACATGGAAGGTCATGGTTTTTTTAAGTTAGTACTCGCCTCCCTCTGAGCTCCTCTACAAACAAGAGCCTCACCTCGCACCTGCTCGCTAGACTAGTTCGACTCCTTCCAACACCCCCGCAACACGACTGCCGATGCAGGGGCGGCAGTTAGGGGGCACCGAAGGGGGGGACTATGTTATGTGCCTTCACGCGGCATGACGAGCAAGTTCAGCTGGAATAATTGGGTGAGTGAGCGTACAACCGGTCCCGACCGGTGAGACATGTTTACTTTGGTGCGAATCCCTCTCTGCCAACTACGGCGATATATTTTCCGACTTCGGCTCTCGTTCACGAGGCTTTAATGCACGTACGCCTACCGTCACACGCAAAGATTAGTGTCTATTCACGAAGTCCCACTTAAAAAATAAAACGCGATTGAATCATCAGTCACGGAGGCATTGCTGGGATTGTCGCCGAATCTTTTCTGCCTTAAGAAGACAGACATGGTTTCTGGCACTAGGTTCAGACGTCATAACGAGAATATTTATAAGTTTGGATGTCAAGAAAATGTTCTCACGGAAGCTAAGAGGGTGTATTAATTTCAGGAGACAAAGGGCGGTAAAACGGAAATGTTTGAGTCCGGGGAAAGTATAAGAAAGTGCGCGGCTAAAAATGAATTGCGACACTAAATTCAGTTTTGAATTATTTTTACAACACGGAGAAGACAGAACTCGTTGATAACTGATTACAGAATTTTCGACAGTAATAAAACGTTTCCGAATAGTTATAAAATTGAAATGGAAAATAGTAGGAAGCACGCACTCCTTCGAAGGTGACAACAGACAAAGTTAACACAGAATTGGCGTCTTAGCCTGAAACAGAAATGTACACCAGAAAAAAATTAAAAATTAGCGATTCCAGTGACGATATAAATTTTCTACTAACATTTTAGTAAACTATTAAAGCATCTGAGCTATTAAGACTAAACATAGATGATTTAATTAAGCTGATTATTATACACTTTTATCAGGAAAACTTATCTCAGGAACTCTCTGACCGGCACATATAAACTACTTAAAAGAATGCCTTTTATCGGATCTAATAGAATGAGTTAAACATAACAGCGATCCTATTGGAAAAAGTAACTATGATCCATGATCTACTAAAAAATTGTACGGGAAAGAGATCCCACATTAACGCTGTTCATATTTTACTCACATACAACAGGGACTTCATCAATAAATAAAACTAAGGTATAAAAATGGAAATATTCTTTATAAAAGGTCTATACTTCGCTTATCCACTTAGTGAAGCGCTCATCATTTTAGAACTAAAATAACTAAAACGGAATACACTATACTCCATAATAATAAGAGAATAAACGTTACGTTTTCAAATCACCTTTATATATAATTTTTCAATGCCAACTACAAAATATTATCAGCATTCAAACTCCCTTAAGGTTAAAAAAATCAGAATTACTGTCATATACCATGACACGAACTTTTTCTAACCTTGCCAAGAAAATAATTACAGGATAAATTGTAATATGCTAAAATAGGACGAGCTGTACATGGCAAATAAAACAAATAATTGGAGTACACCTTCAAATCTATTACTTTTCTAACAAAGACATGACATACAACACCGATTTCAGGGTAAATAAAGAAACTTCCAGTAGATGCATGATGGAAGGTGAACAAAAGTAAAATGCCCTATTTCCCTGAGATGCAACCGACGATGAGACAATTATTTCATTCCAAATAAATAATAAACATATGCGTCAAAAGAGAAGAGAGTTAGAACACCCTCAGTAGAGGAAAAGAATTATTCGGGGAATAAAGATATGCCAAATCACGACAGCATGAGAGCGAAAAGTTCGATGAGACTTCAACGCGCGTTGCACAAGGTCCCAAGTCGTTTAAAACAAACCTATTGCACCAATTTTTAAATAACGATTTAATAAACGCCCAATGAAACTAACAGGCAGACAATGTCAATATATGGATATAGAAAACATACCTATTATGGAATTATGAAATTGGCCTATGATCGGTTTGCAAAAAAATTAATTTAACTACGACTCAAGTCTTTCTTTTTCAAGTAAAATTAACGGTGATACACGAGCAATGAAATACACAAAAGATAAAAATCACAATTCACGACACAAATTTACTACCATAGGTAAATTTCCTAAACGCGTCAGGAGTCAGATGGAGCCGAATCCCGCCGCTCACGACGACAAATTGTATCTTCCTCGCACTTCATCACACTCCAAGAATAAAAACCGCAATATTTTGCCCGGAAGGAGAAAAGCGGAATACACTATGCTCCATCTTACACCCAAGGGTTTGCCAAACGATACCCAACCCATGCTTACGATAGTGAACTAATATTTTTTTAGCTGCACTATTCATAGAATAGAGAGACTGATCTACGGAATTCGCCGAATCCTAAATCATGTTACTCAAACGTTTACATAGCACCTCCAAGGTGAACACCGGAAAAAAATTTTATTTTGAAAAATTTGAAATTCAGAAACCGGCCGACTTACGTCAACTTAAAATTCGTTAATTTTTATAAGTAGGTGCATGTCCTCTTACTGGGATTTTTGATAACATCGCAAAAACTGAAAATGATAACTATAGGACGACAATAATGGCATAACTTAAAATATGTTATCAAAATCAATAGCAATCAGTTAAGAGTACATTCAAAATTACTTACTAATATGAAACGCTTACTGCCACTATCAATCGAGAATCTCCACCGCATTTTAGGCATCTCAAAGAAAGAACTGAAGAAAACAGAAGACAGAAGAAAAAACTGAAAGATCCCTGGGGTACAAAACAACTATGTTTTAAAGTCCTAGAACCCACCGATTCCGATATACACGCACCGATAGACCGTGAGTTTTCACTAAGCATTTATTTCCACTAAGTGTTTCACAGTAAGTATTTCATAGTTAATATATTAATATTTATGCATTTTTGCTAAAGCAAGCGTTCGGGGGAGAACTACTCTTTTTCAAATTTTGAATGTTACACAATCTATAAAGTGTACTGCTAATTGTAAAGTGTCGCGCCAGTCCAGTATTCCCCTTCTGTCATTATCTAATGCCAATCTACCCTCGGGGCTGTAAATATCTCTCTAAATGACTGTATCGTTAATTGCATTTCAATTTTTTTGACTTGCTTCAAATATGAAAATTTAATGTAAATAATTTAAAACTAAAAATTAAATATCGTTATTCACACAACCATAGACACATCAAATAGTCTAATATGCATCTAAATCTAGTCCTGCAAGCCACCACGAAGGCGTTTGGTAGAGAAAAACGTAATGCAGTAATAAAATATAACGCGGTAGTGAAATTCGCGCTAATTATTACATAAAATCATTTTTACAAAGAATATATGTTATGCAATAAGAACACTAACAAAAAGCGTGGCAGATATTTTATTAGGAACAGCATGCGAAGGGAAAAACAACGGTTGATATTCAATAAGAGGAATAACATCAAGCAAATTAAAAATCAAAATATCTCATTCACCGGACTATATCCATCGAATAAAAAAACTGCTTGGAGATAATTCTATTCCACTAATAACAAATACTGTCTCCGAAGAAAAGACATTTTTAACACATGAAAAAACTGCAATCGCGGGAAAAATTAATATGAACTCTTTTAACATATACGATAAAAATATTTGAAAAATCATTAAGATTTTTTATTCATTTTTAAAAGAGCAATGTCATCAGAAATACGCTCGTTATGGGTCAGACTTACTATCAGCATTTATTTTAAATCCGTAAGCATTTTATAATTAAGGTGACCAGACGTCCCGCTTTCCCGAATGAATTTGAAGAGGCAACACAAAGACAATATGGCTCTGGTTCATCAAGAATCACCTTTCCTATTTCAACCACTTTTATACTAGAATTAATTATTACCCTTTGCATAAATGCATTCCACGGCATATTTCAACATCGTTACGAAATCACCATTGATAGCCGACAATAAAGCATCCCGACAAATATTGTCTACGGCATGCTTCAACGCACACGTTTGACAAGGTCATTGATTTTAAATTGCCCCGTGCCACGCACAACAGGCCGTAAACAGGTGAGATCGTAGCCTTTTTGGGGAACACGGAGGGCACGGGAGCAGTAGCATTGCCTTCACGGGCGCCGACTAGGAGAATGAGAAATACTTTCCCACACTACTGAAATCCTTGGCACGAAAAAAGGATCACCTGGTGTCGTTCGCATAATACGTCACCTCCACGAAGTGCCACTGCAATCAATATGATTGAACCTATGTGTAACATCATCCACATAAATAAGTAAGTGCATTCCTTGAGAGAGAGGAAAACAAAAACGCGGAAATCATAAGCGATTTTCCTCGATGTTCTTGAGTCAACAGCGTGGGAACACGTCCAAGATCGTGATCTTAGAAGAGCGTCGCCGATGAGCGTATCAATTAAATGACTGGTACCCAGTAATTGATGAAGCAAGAGAGAGATTGGAAAAAGTAAGTACGCCTTGGCGAATTGGAAGGGGCAGAGAAAAACCAGAGCAATCGGAAGAGAAATGGAGACGGATTAGGAAAAACCCACGCTTGGATCAACACGAAAGAAGGACAATTTAGCTGGACACTGCAAATGATCCATGAAAACAAATTACTTCGGAAATAGTGTATATATGCCCAAAAAGTGAGCTTTGATACAAAAACATGAAGATAAAAAAATGGAGATTGTTAACGACCTGCTTAAAAAGATTCACATGAACTGTCGGCAACACCTTCCTAATGGCATGCCTAATACGTACGATTTTTTGTCTGCGTTTCATTACACTGATAATATGCTTTGTATGAGTGGTTTTATTTGGAAACCATGGTTTTTTATATGGAAACCCCCATGCGTCTCATTCGCAAGGCTTGCGATGCTTCGTTGCCAAGAAAACGATCGAAGAAAAACAAACCAATGACCTACTAGTGGAATGAGGAGATAGCCATACTCAGGAAAGAGCGTCTTTGTATTACAATATTGACCCAACGAGCGAGAAATAAACCATGTGCGGACTTCGAATCGTCGGCGTACAAAAAAACAAAGATAAATCTCTGACGCGAAATACCTATTGCGATATCAAGCGAAGTAACGTGTCTGAGAAAGTTGAGGATGGAAGTGAATAGATACCCGTATGGGCTTGGTTTCAGAATTGCCACCAAGAACCTAGGGGCGCTTCCACAGACAAATGAGATGGATGCTGAAACTATGAGAAAGATGGTGAACACTATTTTCCCCACGCAAGAAGAGACGAGATCTCGCCTGAAGTAAGGGAAAACCCCTCTTCCGTGAACAGAAACTGTGCAATATGAATTGAATGCCCCAATCGCACACAAAAATAGCGCTGGGACTCGATGGAACACAAGGAGAACCAATGAAAGTCGTAGCACCTTTTATTGAACATTTACGATACCTGCCCAAAGGCAGGGGGGGGGGTTTC
>LYUA01001619.1:108146-118620 GCA_002093875.1 Calopteryx splendens
AGTTGATGCCGGACCGATCTACTAGATCTGTGCCATCAGTGCCTTATGGTGATATTGCTGCCTTTCACCATTGGGATGTTAGGTAGTTTTAGTTTTAGGAGCCAATTTTACCTCGTTCCGGAAAAAACCATATAATACGACTTTTCCAGAGCTGAAAAATATTTGCCGCCTCTGGGAATCGAACAGGCAACCTTCGGCTCCGTAGTCGGACTCGCTACCAATGGGCTACCTCAGCATTATTATTAAAATACCTAAACAGCAAAATTTTTGAGCACATTAGCATTGAGAGTAACGCCATGAACTTCCTTGATAGTCATAGATTTTTCAAAAACACGCAAAATGGGTTCCTAAATCTTGCGAAACACTAATAGGATTATTCAACCACGACATCCTCAGATTTGGAGAATCAAGAAAACAAGTAGATGCTATCTTCTTAGATTAAAAAAAAGCATTTGATCAAGTGCCACAAAAACTATCATACAAACTACAATTATGTGGAATTAGTGAAAAAGTAGTAAATTGGGTTCGCAATTTTCTCTTAGAGCGCAAACAGAAAGTGATAATTGACGGGGTTAGTTCCGATTTTGAAGCTCTATCGTCGTGCAGGGTTGTGTAATTGGCCCACTCCTCCTTCTCATTTACATTAATGTCATTAGCTGTAGAAGTTTTAGCAATTTAAAATTACTCGCCGAAGGGACGGTCATCTGCAGGGACATTGGTACCAAATCCGACTATGAGGCTCTTTCTAGTTATCTCTAAAGTATTAATGCCTGACGTGAGGAATGGGGTCTAAATTTAAATTTGAAAAAGTGTGCAATGATGAGCCTTTGGTGTAAAAAATCCAAACACCCTTGCTACTATAGTTTCGCAGGAGGCGGGGGTATAAGGAAAACGGACAAAATAAAATACCTAGGAGTCACTCTAGCATCGGACCTAACATGGAGTTAACACGTTAAGACCATCTGCGGAACTGCATTGAAGAAACTGAGATTCATCAAACGCAGAGTGGGAAAGCACTTCGAAGAAAAATCTAAGGAGATGCGTTATTTCGCTCAAGTTGGACGTCACCTTGAGTCCACCTCGTGAACTCTTTGGGAACCCGCGCAGAAAGAACTAATCTTGGAAATAAATAGGATGCAGAGAAAAACTGCCTGTTTCGTGAAGAATCCTTATTTGAAAAAGTGTGCAGTGATGAGCCTTTGGGAAAAAAATCCATACACCCTTACACCTACAATCTCTCAGGGGGTGTTAATAACACAGATCGTCGCGTTTTTATTGGATAGTCTTAAATGGGACCCACTGGAAGTTCGAAGATTACATGTGCGTCTTAAACTTTTAGAGAAATACAAATCATTCAAGTTTAACGCTAAAAAAGAAGAAATCATTTGACCTCCACATTATTTTGGTAGGCTAGACGACGACGGAAGTAGAGACACGTTGGCGGCCGAACGGATAGATGCAAGGAATCCTTTTTCTCCTCCCACAATTCGAGAGTACAACAGTAGGAAATAAATACGGTAGTTTGAGTATCCAGAATGTGAAAGGATGGAAAGTTCTAATTGCAATGTATGTCATTAATGCCTGGTGATGGTTCACCCCCTACCACACGCCCTCGCGGAGGCTTACAGAGTATTATGTAGAACGGAGGCGAGGCACGGCATACCGAAAGATAGCAGAAAGCAAGCGAAATCTTGTGGCACGTGCTTGGAATATTCATTATGCCTTTGAGGTTCTTCTGGCTGACAATGGAAAAATTTAACAACACACAGGCATATAAATTATTCATGCTCTACAATGCAACAGCCATCCTTTATGCATCGCAAAATAAATAGTGCACCACATTCTCGTATTAACACTCCAATACATTCAATCTCCATACGAATAGCGATGTGATCAAATGTAAAAAGTTAATTAAAGGATGGGAAGTGTTGTGTAAAGATAACTCTAGGTAAGTAGTGTGAACACAATAATACGATCCAAGGTGGAATGGAGAAGTCGGTGGAGGGAAAGCTGGAAAAGGTAAGAGAGGCGAAGGAAAGATTAAGTTATTGCAGAAGAGAAAGAGTGGGGGAAGGGGAGACGGCGAAGCGAAGGAGGGACAGAATGAGGGACATGTCGTAAGAGGTCGAGATAGGGAACTCATTCACTGCCACACCTATCCACACTGCGGCTAGGTTTTGGGGGAAAACTCCCCCCCCCACCGGGCATCCACCTGACATGGGGAATCACGTGGTCGAATAACAGCTTCATTCAAAATGTTGCTACACCCGTTTTTCCTTACCAGGCACTCCCTCCCATTTTGATACACACAGGAGAGAATGTATGGGAAGAGATGAAGAGTAGAGAACAAGAGGGTGAGTGGTAATGTCGACGGCATTTTTAGAAGGACGAACGATCATGCACACGTCCATCCCACTGCCTATTCCCCCCTTTCGGTTTTTCTTTCCCCCGTTTCCAGATTTTAATGATTAAATCCTGCACACTTAGAATTATTTATTTTTATTGACGTCAAATGAGAAAGAAAGTCCGCAGCAGGCCTCGAATGAAGACCATTAACACTTTATACGACATCTTTACAAAACGTGTACACTCACAATTGGCAGGTGAGAGAACTCATCTAAGTCGGCAGCTGGTGGTTTTTTCGTGAGCTCATTAGTGTCCCTAATTGGTCCGCCGAATGCAGCTTTTAGCTTCTTTTACATGAATACAAATGGCATTCCCCGTGCTTGTCTCGACACTCATTATTACAATTGTGCTCCAAGGGTTGTCTTTGGCCAAATAGGGTGTTTGTATATTTTGAATAATAGTTGATGACAAATTTTGGAAACTGGATAGTATACATTCACAGATTGGGAGCCATTGCTCCCATAGAAATATCAATTATTCAACGGCCTGCACATGAACGTTCCAACGCCGCATTCTGAAAACCATGTGAACCTAGCGCAATGGAGCCCATTCTAACAAATATTCAAAGATTTGCCATATCGAATACAATCTTTTCTATTCGGGCGAACTCAATAGAAAACTAATTACGTGAGCCTATTAACTAATTTGAGCAAAATGAAGTAAGATACAGTCAGGTAGAGGAAGTGGATTTGTGTATCCCTTCTGAAAAAAGTTGGAATAAGGGTTTGATCTTCAGGTGGAGGCTGAATTCGGCTTCCTAAAATAGAAGAAACTTGAAAATTCAGAAATACAACTTGTAAAATGGGGGTTGTAGTAAAAAGTAGTGTCACGATAAATGCAATCTTCCATAATCACAAGCCAAGTTTGCTCGATTGAGGTGGTTACCATTTTATTAAAGCATCAAAAATTCCTTCGCGCCGAATTCAACAACTTTGTGCGGTGGTCTTTATGTAATAATCATATTTTAAACGAGATAAAGCTTCCAGAGATCATGACTTTTTTCCACACAGGAGGTCTATCTTTAGAAAGGAACTTGAGGCTCGTGATTAGCAATTTCTCCACAGCACATCGTTGAAATTGTGGTCGAGGTTAAAATATAATAACAGACGTAGGCGCATTGCCTAGGGGAAAGGAAGCACTCGAAATATTTGGTGCTTTCATAAATTTCTTTATGCATCGTTCTATAATTTAACCATTAACTCAACCCATCATGACCAAGGGAATTAAATGACTAGAGAGAAAATATCATTGGTCTACCCTGCCCTTGACATTCCCTACCCTTGAAAACAACCTGCCGGCACTCATTATATCAGAGCCACTTAACTGATTGTGAGATAATTATTTTTATCTGACAGTTAATCAGTATGTCCATAGGACGCATTTAATCCGCTAGAGTCAGGTAATCAAATTATATGAAGTGGATTTTTCCATTACCTCACACTTTACATTCACCTACAGCGGAAATTTAAAACGCGCAAATCAGTTGTCTTCATGATATAGCTCGCCATTTTCCCTAGAAAAAAGTGACAAGCAAAAAAACGATAATTTCCGAGCTTCCAACGCATTAGTTAGCTAGGTGAATTAGGACTATTATGATAGAGAATGAACTAGTCTCACACGTGAAGTCCTCGACAATCTCGTTCAAACAATTGCCACTGAGTGAAATCAACCATTTATTATTTCCACAAATGAATGAAATAGTATAATTAAAAGACGTAAAAGCCGTTACCAATATGACTTGGAAACTGATTAACTTCACATTAAATCTAGAATCGAATACAATTAGGTTATTCAAGTCTATTACCAAAATTGAAAAGGCCCTGTTTATCCCTTAAATTGCTTCATGTCCTAGCCTATTTTACTCGGCTCGTTATTTTATACAAGGTAACAAGTTTGTTAACATTGTTATTCATTTATCCAACCATGCCTCGTTGTAGCAATTTTCAATTCCCCCTATTGAGCCACAATATCCCCTTTATATTCTCTGATTTTCTATTTTTTATAACCTTAGTACTGCATATAATAATCAATATTGATATAATATAGTCCAGATATAATATGGGTCCTTCCACGAGCTGCGGTACGAAGGATACTTATTTCATCGGTATCGGTCATGCGTGCCGTGGAAAATTAGGGCTCTTTTAGTGTTAATTTACACTTCTTGCGACCCTTCCATCTCGTTTCATGGCACACTTCTTGAAAATTGCACTGCCCCCCCCCCCCCCCNCTTCCATCTCGTTTCATGGCACACTTCTTGAAAATTGCCCTGCCCCCCCCCCTCCTCCCCTTAGAGTTTGATGCAATATAGGCAGCTCCTGGCAACAACGACAGGATTTATTTCCCAGCCCCTCTGGATCACCATTGAACAACACTAAAAGACCAGGTAGGCATGGTGAGGTGCATTAACACCATAGAAAGTACGAATAAAATAATTGCCATAGTATTATTAAATTTCACAATTTCAATCAAAAGATACATAAGCCAAAAAAAAAGCCTGTTAAAAATTTTGGCAACCCTAAGAATCTATTTTGCATTGCAATTTCAAATACTGCATTGTGTATTGCATTGCACCAAAAAGGTCTGGCATCCAAAAAATACTGAAAAAATACAGGTTTCCTTAATTAATCAATACAGAAATCATTCCAATAAAAGCTATCTGCGAAAGATAATTTAACGAATGCAAATACAGAAAATTCAATTTAATTTCCATACTAGGGAATGAGTTTATTTTTGGCAAAAGTTACTAAATCTTCTCGTTTTCAGGCAAATTCTAATGTGTTCTGAGAATTACTATGATAGCTACTCCGTTATTGAAAGAGTTTGTTCATGTAATCATCATTAGTCTTATAATCGACACCTATACTACCTAGTCTTATAATCGACAGCGTCAATGCTGACATCTTTCTATGTAGTTTGATCATGATTTTCACCAAAGAAGCATGTGAGACTTCCTATATTGGGTAGATCTTTCCATTGCCTCAAGATTTCGAAAGCGTTCACATTGGTATTTAAGTTATTTAACGCAACACAAGAATTACTACAATCACGATAAAAAGTAAACCTTTTCCTGTCGACAGGTCGTCAACAATTGAGGCCATTAATTACTTAAACAAAGTTCGACCCTTATTCCAGAATACTATTTTTCCGGCTTTTAAGGAAGGCTACCGCTCCTGCCATTAATGCTCCCTAACGGAAAGATACTAGCACAATCTAGAGACACCGAGACGATAAAATCCTGAAAACAAGTGCAATTTTCCGAGAGATGAACTGCTCCAGCAATCCGAGGGGAACTGGTCGCACGCACACCAGCGGATGGAGAAGGCAATCCAGGTGAAGGCAATATTACTTAAAATGGCAGGGGCGGGAGGGAGTCGAGGGGGTGGGGCGGAAGGAGAGGGCAGGGGTCAACGGCGCACCGGCGCGGGGCATCACGTATTGAGGGTAGTGGGACCGACTCTTTTCCTCCGCCGTGCCCTTCGTGTCTCACACAAGGTGTAAGTCAAGAGAAGCACATGCGTCTGCAAAACTGTCGCAATAAGGTGACGCCAAGGTGTTCCCAAGTGCACACAATCCGCGGTTGAATTCGGTTTTTTGAGTCAATGAGGCAAACGACTTCAATGAACTTGACACCATTGTCGTACTTGAGGAAGTCAGGAAAAAGAAAGTGAAAAGTAAACCACATCCACGAATTCCCCTTTTGAAAGTTATCGCAGTAATATATTGACTCCCCAGGCGACAGCTCCATCACATAGGCAATCCACAGGGAAATACTTAGGTAGTGCACAAACGCATAGGTGTAGAAGGGAATCCGGTTTTTCGCAGCCAACAAGCACATTGTCTTTAATAATGCCATGAGGGTACAATGCACAACCAAAAGACAGCGTTATGGAAGGATTTCCACAAAGCATTCAAGTAAGGCGCAATCAAAAGGCAAATTACAATTATTCGTCGTCGGAATTCGACCTGGTAACGCCGAAATGTGTTAGCCAAATTAAGTTATTCCGCCATTCAACCATTTACGAATCCAAAAACTTGAACATTTATATAATGCTAGTCTTCCTGGATGACTGAGGCCGTTGACTTCGACGAAGCATCGAATTCAATTAGCGGATGGGACACGGGGACAATGCAAGTTGTATGTCCTATCGGACTAATACCTGATGCCCTTGCTCCGGCATATCAAAATGATTTTTCTTAATATACCCTATTAATATAAGCACACACACACACACACATACGGAGTTGAAAGGAACGCATGAACAAAAGAACTAGCCAGCCACGTCTATGACGGTATCCAAAAATAGGCTCATGTGGGTCTCTCTAGAATTCCTCAGCATTAAGAAATGGTTACTTTGAAATTAGCGTCTTCGCCGCACACGGTTCCGAAAATGCCTACCTCTAAAAAATCTTCCCCTCCTGCGCTAGGGATTTGAGGTCGCTAGGGCAGGAAGGCCACCGGCCTCGTAGAACCTTCCCTCAAATTTGACCCAGCCGGGGACGTGAACACAGTCTATACTCGAAGAATTTATGGAAAGCAGAAAATATATGCCTTGATATGCCGTAAGGGAAGGCATTCCATTTAGTCTTTTACAAGCTACATGAAAATCAGCTACCTTTTTTTAATATCGCAGAGAGAGAAAAAATACCTAGTTTATCAGTCGTGAACTAAGGAAGGACGTCAAGGAGTTGACTCTCGGAGAGTTAAAAACTAACTCCGGAATTACATGGAAAGCACAGCGGAGGGTAGACTATGAGTCCTGAATTGGAACAAACAGAAGTATCTTCAAAGAAGTCAGACATGGAAAAATAGAAGACATTTCCTTTCAAGAGAGATATAATATAATTGTATATTATTGTTTGTAGTTTTAAGGATTTCTTCTGTGACAGCAAAATCGTGCGACAGCGCTCATCCAGAAAATCTCATTTTGAAAAGCATCAGTTGAGGAAAATTTCTTTACTTCATTGAAAAATGTTTATTTTATATTTCTGGAGTCCGAAGGTCATTCTTGAAAAGGAAATGCTTGAACACGTTCCAGAATCCTAATTCCTATATTAAATACATTTGATGAATGACCCACGCTCCTGCGGCAGCTTTCAGGGCAATATGCGTCACTACGCAATGCGTAGACATTCATCAAACGTATCTATCAATTGAACCATTGCGGAGTTCACATCTGAGTCATGAGCTTTTGCGTCATACGGGAGAAGATAAAAGGAATGACGTCAGGAATTACGTTAGGGAGGCATTGGAAAATGGAAAAGATAATAATAACAAAAAGACACAAAACGCTAACTATTTACTACTTGAAAGACCACGGAAGCCTTCGTTGGAAATTACTGATTTAATTAGAACATCATTTGCAGCATTTATACAGACAATTAAATTAATTTCTTTCACACACGCAGAATATACATTTTATTATTTGTTTTGTAAGTTATGGTTCGTGTGTTGCCTGCACAATGAGCCGGGTGATACATTCAAGTAATTAAAAATATAGATGAAAGTAGATTAGAGTATTTTTTCTTCAGGCCTGCTCGGAGACATTTTGAAAATGGCCTATGAATAGTGTAAAAGATAATATTCAACACGTGACACAATTCCGAACAACCGCATCACATTCCTGTATAATT
Source organism: Calopteryx splendens (assembly GCA_002093875.1). NCBI lineage: Eukaryota > Metazoa > Arthropoda > Insecta > Odonata > Calopterygidae > Calopteryx > Calopteryx splendens. The sequence goes on from LYUA01001619.1 coordinate 116,184, forward strand.
TATTAGCTTTACAATTCCAATTCACAATGAGCAACCGCAGCCATCGCACATCTTACAAAGAAGAATCAAGAAGAAGAGTAATATCATCTTGAACTTGGAAAGCGTACACGATTGATATTCACCACAATTTATTTGAATAATAAGGAAAAAATAACTCCTTCCAGATGCATGAAATAGAATAAAGCTCGAATAGCACGTCCTGGGAAATATGTATGGTATACATTCTAGAAATATGGTGAATGTAACAGACCAAACTAGGATAAAATTCCAAGTCTAGAATAAGAAGGATCTAACCCTCCGATTGTGGTCCATAAACTGAAATTAATCTTACCTCTGAGTTTCCGATCTACAGGCTTCGACCGATCACCGAGTAATCTTGTGTGAATGCCATTTTACCACAAGTGCATATGATATTAAAATTACTTCATTCTCCTATCCTTACTCGCATGGATTTCATGGTAATATGGTAAAATTCTGCGTTTTTTTGGCCGCGGTTGTGTATGTGCAGTAAATTAACTTGCTTAAATACTCCTTGATTCCAATGTCACATAAAGTAGAATAACGAAAGTAAAGAATCAACTACTTGTGTACCTCTCACTATTCAATGAAATCAAAACACCACTCAAACTATGCATGGGAAAAATTAATAGTTTTCTCACGATTCCTTTCATAATCCCAGCAAACATCATGTCGTAACAAATGACAGTATTCACATTCGACTTTGCAGTTCAATTTGTCAGATCTTGCATGAGTACGCTCAGAGAAAATAAGTTCAACCTCAGCTGACAAAAAATGAACATTCCCACGCTCATACTGCATTGCTAACTCTTCTATCGATTTGAAAATTTCACCGACCCCAAATGCCTTGTGCCAAATCGCGCGCGAGTTTCTTTTTCTCGCCTTAGTACCTGACAGCGTGACTGTCTGTTAAGCTAAGATCACCATTTTCTGACTTCATAGGCGTGCTCTAATTACTCCAAAAATAAGTGGCACACATCCCTTAATACGCAGTGCATGCGAGAACTGTGTAATCACAATGAGTATACCACTGAATGAAAAACAGAGAAGAGTGAGGGCACAGTCATAAAGAGGTGTACGAGGTACATATTTACCATTCATGAAGGAGAGGTAGAAATGGAAGCCTGGCGGTCTTTTCACTACGCGATAGAGCTAAGGTGTGAATACAAAGCTAAAATACGAAATATATGGAAGATCTCAAATATTGATATTTCGGCCACCAAGCGACCACCATCAGAAAGAACTCGTTTATGCGCGCGCCATTGAAAAACACTTAACTCTCGGAAGGCATTTCTATGCAGGAGCAGGGCGCAGAGTTAAGAAACAGGACGCACTTACTTCTGCGTATTGGTACTCCATAGACATGTCGTCCAAGAGCTAAGTGATTTAGACAAATATACTCGAGTTCTCTCGGATATCAGTCGCCTGATGACCGAATTTTCCACATTTTATATATTCCATATATTTCTTATTGCCTTTGGGTTCAAACCTTAGTTCTTGCAGATCAGAATTCTAACTTTTCACAAGACGCAACGAATCCCAAGCATCGTATCGTAAGTGGAGACGTTCTCTCTTTGTAACATTCTATTAAGAGAATCGACATTCTTGCAGCGGTGAAGAGACATTATATGGTATTAATAAATAATACTACTGTACCCAATATTGAAATGATACTATTATTGCAAGACCTTTACGAAAATGCATTGTCTTACGCCTCATAGAGGCCTCTTATGGCCTGTCTGCAATTGTCATCATTGTGCACTTTTGACCTGTCAGCAGGTTCCCCTTAGGCGGAATACAGAATAGCTTATGCAGATCTCGAACCCGGGATCTTTGGTTAAGCATACAGACGTTTTAACGACTAGACTATTCTTCTTTCTCATTCCAAAGTTTGGAACGACAGGGACGAAACTATCGTCCCAAATGCGAAGACTATTCCGCGACGAGACGGAATGGAAATTCTGGGACAAAACAAGTATCGGGGCCAGACGAAACGAAAAATCTCGGAACGAAACAATATTTATTTTTTAGGAATACTTATTTTTGTTAATTGGAGAGAATTTATTAAGCATAGCAGCACAAATTTAGCACATGGAAGGAATAAACTGATTAATTTAAATGACAGACCATTGCTCAGCAAACGTGTTAAAGAATGCTCCTTCAGTGGCTTCGGCTGTCTGTAAAAGTATTTCGTATGTCTCAAGTAGCAGGTCATTAGGAGAGTCCTCCCTCAGAGCGCACTAGAACCTGCGAACCCTCACCTGCATAGTACCCTGCAAGCGACCGAGAGGGCGTGTGGCAGGGGAAGTTAGGCCACCAGCTGTTAACGAAATGGATTGTTAATAGTATTTTGTTTTCATTTCACCCCCGGGATTCCCAAGGTTCCACACGTCTTCTTCCCCACTGTTTTGGAGGCGAA
>LYUA01001619.1:176756-190422 GCA_002093875.1 Calopteryx splendens
GGCCAAAAACTCGTTTCTGCGCACGGGCCATAAGCTTTTGAACGAGCTCTATCTACCTACCTTGTATATAAAATAGGCACTTTTGTTTTCACTTCAACTCTAGCAAGGGAAAGTCAGAATTCAAAAGTGGACTGCAACTATACGACAAATATATTTTATTGATGAAAGAAAATAGAAAAATATTTTTTGGCAATATTATAATTTATGAAAAAAATTGTTCAAACGTGTATGTCATGCAGTGGCAAAGCATTGAAATGTGTATGAACCATCTTTTTGTCACAATTTTTGTTGGCACTTAACCCTTCTGTATTGTCCGAGTATCTGATTATCCTAGGTGACCTAAGTCCATATTATCTTGGATATTTGAGACAACTGTATGAAATATTTTGATTGAAAATGATTTATGTATAAGGAATTTTTCAATAAAATCAACAATAATGGTTCTATGGGATAACACCTAAGTTAGAGTGTTTTACTATTTGGCCATTCTAATTTCATCCAAGTACATTCACACTTGAGAGTAAGTCACATAATGTAATGAAAATACATTCCTATTTTAATCACCAATTTAAGTCAATTAATAACTGAATTAACAATAATTAATATCATCAGTTAATGGCAGCTACATAATTAAATAATGGAAAGATATTATAATTATCTTTTTTGCATATAAGTGAAGGTTAAATTAAAAAATGTCAATTCTAAGTCTGATCTTTGCAATTTTAGGTTCATTGATTGTTCTGCATGTTTTCACGATGATGTGGTGGATGGTGTTGTCCGTGTTACCCGAATGATGCTCCATTACAAATATCCTCGATATCTAGAAGAAGGTTTTGAGGCCTTATCCAACCAAACGCCTGTTATTTATAGTAGTGTAGCTTCTCCCTTAGGAGTGGTCCAGCAGATTTGTCGCCAGGTGACTAACATTTTCTAATCTATCATAACTTCAGTTTTTAATAATAGTTCTTATATGATGTGATGTATGTACAGCATCTCTAGCATACTCATATTTTTAATCTTTAAATATGTTCCTGCAGTTAAATGCATTATTGGTCAAGATAATCTCATTTTATTTTCAAAAGGAGGTTTTACTCAGTGCAGGATAAATTTAATACTATTAAATCACATCCATTTATGTGCATGGCACATTTTCAGTCAATTTTTATAAGATTGTTAGTGATTATTTTTGGCTCTACATTTATACTGATAGTGACAAAAAAATGGTAGAGCTTGCTGCTTTTTGTATTTCTCATATTCTTATCAGAATCAGTACAAAACATTACTTACACACTTGAAAATATTACAAATCCCTGGAATTAATATTATATACACCCCTAATTATGCATGACTTGTCCATCATAATTTACCCTATTTTATTATATAGTGTTGTTTTGTAAATTTTGGAGGCTAAAAGATCTTTTATTAGTATGTACCATGAAGATGGTCACATTTTGTGGTGTCATCAGTTTCAACTGATTACCGCAGGCCTGTAATGAATAATTTGAATTAAATTATTAATTTGATAAAATATATTGTTCAATAGCTATAGCACTTTAAATATAATATTTAATAAAAATATTTAAATGGATCACTGAGACAAAATTATTTCAGTCAAGCTAGACAAAATGAGCAGCTAGTCTAGTGTGTGCCATGGATAGGTAGACATGAGGAAATTACTGAGATGTGTATATTTTGTTAGAATAATTTTAAATTTTTTGATGTGGCTACATTGGTGTCTCTGAATCCAAAAGTTAAAGGGATGGGGAAACTAATTTTTTTATTCTGTATTGTTTAAAAAAAATGTTTTTGAAAAAGCAGAGGTTAAATCATGCATTATCAGGGTTGTTACAGATCTGGAAATGTCTTGGAAAATGAAGAAGCTGTCCAGAAATTTTCTTTCTCCACCAAAAAATCTCTTAGTATTATGTTTAGTGCAAGGAATCCCATTCCAAGTGTTCTCGTATTTTGGCACTAAACAATGGGTGTTGAATGCCTCACCTGAAAATGCAATTATTTAAAAAGACAACAATATAAGATTTTGTTTTGGTACTCCATTCTTTTAATGTAATGAGAATTTAATCATAATAATAAAATGAATCGTTTCAAAACAAGTTATCTCAAAGGGAATGGATAAAAATTACAGTGCACAGGTGTAGCTAAATTCTTCCAAGGGAAATGGCTTGCACTCCCCAGCCATTTGTGTGGCTCTTATTTCTTTTAAGTTTCATTGAAGAAAACTTGACATTTGTTATAAAATTTTCATTCAATTCAGAATTTAAGTAATGAATTTCCTTTAAAGAGGCCACAAATTGGAAAAAGTTGCATCACTTGGGAAGGGGGTTTGAATGGTGATTATTACTGAAATGGAGGGAGTCAAAAATGAAACATTTTTAATTTATATTTTTGTGTTCATTTTAATTCACAAAATTTGAGCTGTGTTTAATATTTTTGAATAAGATACTAAACTCTCTTATTTTTCTCATGTTTTAATGCGATACTGTCATTCAAACTGTTATCATTTTATGGCATGCATGCTTTTTACCATATAGCCCTGGCTTTCATACCTTTGATAGCATTCATATTTGCTAGTAAAAGAATTTTTTTCTCCTGGAAATCAAATAATTTGGCTTGGAATTCATGAAGAAGTCATGGAGTTTTATAATATCAGCTCTATAGCAACCCTGATACAGTGATGCAATATTTCATAATACAGAAGAAATATCTGCAGTAAGTCCCTGACTTACATGGTTAATTTGTTCCAAAAATTTCCGTGTAAGTTGAAAACAGTATGTCGAAAATTCCTCAAGTGTCAAAACAACAACAAAAGTACTTCTGTTTCTGTTCATATATACGATATATACTACATGAAGCATCTATTGATCAGATATTCAACTAACTGAATATGCCTGACGTGCCCGGCGTTTTGGTTTTCCTATGCATTTCAATAGGTGATGTCATATTTTTGTCCAAACGTGTATCTGCAGAATCGTGTAAGTCGGGGACTTACAGTATTCTTGCAAACCACTTTCTACTCCACATTAAAGACAGTAGAGTAGAGTAATGAACATCAGAAATTTAGTTAGGTTCTCTAGCATTCCCTTTTATTGGCTTTATTGTGAGAATCTGAATGTAGGAACACATAGTGCACCTGAAAAGTATGCTGTAGTGTTGATATTGATCTGTGATATAACATTTATGTATTTAAAATATATTTAGTTTAAATTATAATTTATAGGATTCATAAATCCCATCATTGAAATGAAATTTTGACTTATACCACTCTTATCTTAACTTTGTTACAGCTGGGTCTTTCTCTGATGTGTGTTCAACCTGTCCCATGCAATACCGTATTTGGTTCACAGCAGAAAATTGATGTATCTGCTCTGGAAAGGCTGATGAATGAAGATATTGCTGCAATGAGAGTCCCCCTCATTGTATTAGCAGATGCAGGTGATGCTCATTCATACCAAATATGCAGAGGAATTGTAAGGCATGACTCTTTTTAGGAGGATATGAAGGTGTCCAAGTAAAGACAAAAGTCCAGTCTCATGAAAATAATGGTGGCAGTCATTCATCTCAGTTGAACTGCTTCATGATGAACAATATCTTGGTTTTCCACATAAAAATAATGTTTATTATATAAGACCTGGGTTCGACTTTGGTGCAATGTCTTCAGTACAAAATGACAAGGGTTACAGCCTTGTATATTGTCTATGAGGGGTTGGGTGGTAATAAGTTTATGGGGGAGAGAGGTGAGAGCAGGAAAGATGAGGTTTGTGGCAAATTTGAAGGGCAAGTGTGTAGGGGAACATGGTTTTATGTTGCCTGAGTTAAAGGCCATGGGAGTGGGTGGAGATGGGTACAGAGGGGTTGAGGTATGGTGGGCAATATTGAGGAGGGGGGGTGGAAGGGGTAAAATACATTTTTTACAGTGAGAGAATTTTCAGCTACACTTTTAGTGATTTCCAACTTTGAGTAAGTCATGCCTGGGCCCCATATCTTACAATTAGTAGTGATGTATAGTAGGGTCAAAAGGGATCGTGTGTTTCTTTCCAAGGAAAAAAGTTTGGTAAAAAGTGATGGGGGAATCTCTTTCAGAAAACAAGCTTAATCTGATTTTATCTGATTCAGATCAGACTTCTTTTGAAAAAGTATGTATTAACTTTTTAAATGTTGTATAATTAAGCAACAAGTCTCCATAGGTGATATTTCCTCCTTATTTGTATCAATTGCATCCAATTATGTCCAAGAGATATTTCGTATCTGTCTCCAAATGTTTTCTCGTTCACTAGACTCAATAACTACTATACTTGTTTACTCAAGAATGAAATATATTTGTATTCATCTAATGGGAAGGCCTTTAACACATGATTTTCCAGTAGTTTTAAGTCTATACCCAAGCAGAAAACTAATTTAATCAAGAGTCAAATGCCATTCTTCTCTAGATTTCCAAATTATTGTGTTTTATGTTTCCTGTCATAGAGGTCATACTCTAGTATTTAAAGTGAAAATTAGTAGTGGTCACTTTCATGAGTGAATGAAAATGTATGGCTTCTACCCTATTGATTGTATCACTATTAACTCTCAAATTACCTGCTGACTGTAAGTTTAATGCAATCAATTAACTACATTTATTGCAGGCACAACTATAGCTGGGCATGTGGATAATTTACAGAGGTTGCAGGAAGTGTGCCGCCAAAAGGATGTTTGGCTTCACGTGCGTGGCCATGCTCTTGCAGCTCTGGCTATGGTCTCCGTCCCTAATGTGGTATGTTCTCCTCTTGCACCAGTAATATTTTAATTCCATCCATCCATTCTCCCAAATTAGGAAGGAATTTCTGAATGTATCATATCAGTGGCATATATGGTGATTTTTTATGTATGTAACATAGGTGGCTAGCCTTTTTACCAGGCTTATATTTTTTAAGTTAAACCTTTTAAAGCTATAATATTGTCACATCTTCACCAAATAACTTCAGTAAATGGGTTGCATTAGCATATTCAGCATTATTTGGATTATTCTGTCTAATCAGTTGCTTCCTATCTTTCCTAAGTCCTTATATTGTTTTTTTTCAAAACTAAGGAATTTTTTAAGCTAGGCAGAAAATTTATTTTGGGTGCTTCCCTAAAATATTCTCCAGTCATAAACTCACCCCATTTATTTCAGCATTAACTGAGATCTTAATTTTTAAAATTGCATGCAATACTCATTTATTAATGGTGATCTTGTTAATTTTCAGCCATCAAGAATAGCCGACAGCCTTACCCTGCCTCTAGGAACTTGGTTAGGAATTCCATCTGTCCCATGTGTTGTATCCTTATCGAGTAACTTAAATTAACAATGAGGTTGCTGCAGGAAAAACTCACCTCAATTATGAATTAAAATCAGATTTTGCTTGCTAAAATGTTTTTTTGCTAATTGGAATTGAAAGTGATAAGCAGACTGAAGTATAGAAAAGCTATTGAACCAAATTTATAATATTGTTTTTTCCTGGCCTCTTTGTTTTTAAATTCACTGTGTAGCATAGGCAGCAAGCCCAGTGAATTATTATTATATATGTCACCTCTCCCACCATTGCTTATCTCTAATATTTGCGCCCCTACACTGGTGAAGGTGGCTGGGACCACCAGAAGTTGCAAGTTAATTGTTTTTTTAACAGTGTTTCCGTATTGATACTGGGAGGTAAGTTCTTATTTTATATCAAATTAAAGGTAAAAAATCAATTGGAAATATGAGAAATTTTTCCTTTCTGGATTTCCAAAGAAAAAGAAAACATGAAATAGCTAGTTTATGATGAATTCAAAACATCAAGACGTCTACATTTAGTGTAATGGCCTTGACTAAGACAAAAGACTCTATACCGCCGATTTGAACCAACCACTGCACGAGGAGGAAGCAAAGGACCTTCTTCCTCTCGAGAGGGCACTCTCCCACTTCTGGCTGGCCTCGCAGCTGAGCATTACAGCCTTCGCCTTAGTAGCCTCTCTCTCTGGGCATCATTGCAGGTAATGTTGTTTTATTTTATCTTATGTTTAATTATTTATTTCAGTATCACCTAATAAGTTTACAAAAAATATTCTGAATAAATAACACATTTAATTTTCTCGATTGAATTGAATTTTGAATTTATAACTCAGGATTCACTTTGTAATAGAGTAAATCCTCGTAGTGTACTCCTACAGTAAAAAAATGTTATTTTATTTTTTCCCACTGAAGCTATTTTTTTTATTGAATTTGAAATCAAGTTTTTTTTCAAGATTTTGGTCATCATGTTTCATTTGCTATGAATACCATTGCATTAAAAAATCCTCACGTAAGCCGTGCATTTTTGTGAAGACACCTGATTTTTATGCTCATTGACAGGGAAAATAGTGCACTTTATGAACATGAAAAAATTCAGTGTTCTAGCAGTGAACCTTTCACTCCAAGGGGTATGCCTAGGACGAGAATAATTAGTTTCACAGAGTAGCCCAGGTGCATTTCCCACAGTTAACTTTGCAGATCTTGATACTAGGTCTTTTTTCCTTCTCCTTCACATCCATGTTCATTTCAACAGGAGCTGAAAATTGGTTATAAACATGTAAGGCTTGAGATGTTGGAGAAGAATAATATTAGGCTTTGTTGCCAATTACTTCATGGTGTGGAATGAATAAATCCTCCAGGTGGTGAACTTATCTTTCTCCACAATGGACTCAATATCTCCTGGGGCATGGGGCAGAATGGGTGTCATAAAGTGTTGATGGAAATACCATATCGTTCCACTAGGTCCTCAGAATAGGATAGGATATGACCTAAGGTCTGAGGATGGCTTCAGTACCCTCTGTACCTTGTGTCCATCATGTTTGCAGTGATGGTACAGTGTGTGTTTATGACACCATTCTGCCCACCCATTCAGTGACTTGTAAAAATCAATGTATTCTATCTTAAATATTAATATGAATGTAACTTTTCCCCAAAATCTATTATATGGAAAAACACTTGAATAAATAAAGTTAAAAGATAAAATTATCTAAATCTATTCCCAGCAGAAGTGTCTAAATCTATTCCCACCTCAATTATTCTAGTCTTTTGAATCCCATAGTGACAAGATTTCTTATGAGGCACTTATTCTCTTCATAGACTCTTGGACGTGAAGGAATTCAGGCAAGGCTGAGGCGTGCTTTTGAGTCCAGTGAGGAACTATGGAAGAAACTGTCCAAATATCCTAACCTGAGACTCTTGGTGAGAAAAAAATGTTGCTTAATATTTTGTGCATAATTAAATTTATAATGGTTATTTTTGACTGAGTATGACTGAGAAATTTCATTAGTAAGTTAATTATGTTTTAATCATTCAATATTTAGAATCAACAGCCTGGTGGAGAGGCAGGTTCCTACTCCGTGTCAGATCTCATTACGAAACCTGTTAGCACCGCTGTAAGTTTTATATTTTTGTTTTTTTTGGAATTTTTGATGGAAAATTTCTGTTAATCTTGTCCCTCTTGTTAGTTTACTCAGATAATTACTTGTACATATATATGTATATTATTACACTTACATTATTCATTTTATCAACAGATTCTCTTTGAAGTTGTGGCTTGTACAGTGGTACTACAATATGTTCCTGAAGGTTATAAGGATGATAACAAGAGGGTTCCTCCTTATTATGATAAATTAAATTCTTGGGTGAGTTTTTTTAATTGATTCAAGTTTTATTACCTATTCATTTTTATAGTGTATCTTTTGTTGATGTACCCTTAAACAGAATTAGTTTTGAGAAATATAACCACTTGTATACATATTTTTACCTTAATTCCTGCTTCTCTCAACTTTTCATGGCAAAATATCTTTACATATCTGAGACATTCATTGAAGAGCTTATTTAAATATTTTTGAAAATATAGCAGGATGCCACAAGAGATAGAGTATAAATAGAGAGAGATACTTGTTGATATTCTTAGAATGATCGTTATTATAGGGATTTGTGATAAAAAGGAAGGAATTAAGAATTGTAAGGGGTGTTATCTCTTTGTTGAACACCTTTTCAAAGTTGAATGAATAAATAAACTCAGTAAAGTACACCTAAGTATTTTTTTATTCCACAATCTAGGTTTCAACTATTACAAAAGTCAAAACTTGGGTCAAGAAATAAAAATTACTAAGGTGGACCTCACTAAGTTTATTTATTTGTATAAATATGAAGTGCCTCATACTAATACCAGATAATATCAAGTTAACTTCTTCATAGTAACCTAAGACTACTGATAACTGTCTAATAAATATGTACTATTTTTGGTAATGGCTACTACATAACAGTTAAAAATGGATTTTGCCTTTCAGCTAGGCCAAATTCTACAGAGGGATGCTCCTAATGTCCCAATTGAGATATGTGAGTTAGAAACTAGTGGAGTGGTTCTACGTTATTGTCCTCTTGAGCTTGGCAGTATAAATACACCAAGTCATGAAGATATGCAGCAATTCATTTCATGCTTGGAACAGCAGTTGGTCAGTAAAATACATTTTTTAAGTTTTTTTTAATTTCCTCAGAGTTAAACTGTGATAATTTAATTTCTAATTATTTTATTTCCTTTGATCTTTCACAAGAAAAAAAGAACAAATAATTTTTAAATAATAAAAATCAGCAGTTTTAAGCATGTGAGATTTTATGGTGGAATTTACCATTGTATTTGGTATAATTATATAATAATATAACCAATATTTTGTTATAAAGCACATGTAGTGATTTTGTTTCTCACAAAACATTTTAGAGCAAACTAATGTTTGGACTATAACCACCCAAAATCTAATTAACTGATCTAATTTTTGGTAGTTTGTTTCAACATGCGTGAAGAATGAACTTGTGTTGGACTTTAAATTGGTAAAATTGGTGGTGGTGCTGGTGTAAATTGGTTTAAATTTGATGATGTTTCATTATAGCATATATCATGGAATGTGGCATTAATGTGTAATCATGAAATTTGGCACCCCCTTATATTATTTAGCATGCATACAAAAATTCCATTATTTGCATGATTTCCTAATGTTGCAGGAAATATTGACAGCCACTGTGACACATAAGGAAACATTCATGAGGTTAGTGGAAGCATCACCTCGGCTGCAGGCTGTTGAAATGCCTCAGTGGGCCGGTTTGGGTGGTGTGCGTTATATCCCAGAAGCATGCCTACCCCCACCCACTCCAACCCTTCCTGCGGCCACATCATCATCATCATCCCAGTCCCCAAGCAAGAGTTCAACCCCTCCGAGTTCACCTTCCCCTATGCCACTCACTGACCAGGCTAAAGAGGAGCTCAATCGACTGCATACTCAACTCGTCGAAAGACTTCGTGGTACTGATGCAGCATTCTCAATTGGTATGTGCTATCCTGTTATTTGCCATGTTTGTGGGCCATTTTATGACTCCTTATCACATTCATGAATGATATAGAAATATTTGTGCCTGCACTATAGTTTTCTCTGTTACAGAAAAATGTACTATTTTTGAAATTCAGAGATCTGGTAGTCATATTTGGCCAATTCCACATCTGATAAACCACTTACAAAAAAATCTAAAATTATATAAAGTCGCATGCATGTAAGTTGAGTCATACATATGCTGTCATTTGAAATATTTGTAAAAACATTGATAGTGGGGATTGACTAACAATGTTATTTTTTTTAATTCGAAAGTGGAAAATGTCAATGTAGGAATTTGAAGTTGCCTTTGAAATTATGACTAGGTTTCAGTTGTTAAAAGTTGTGGTAGGAATTATTTCAGAATGAACGAATGCATCATGTATAGTATGGTATGTATTTGGAGATACACTTTGCTTTGTAATATTTTCTTATTGCCCTTGAGCAGCAGATTCTTTTTCAGAATTACAACTACCTCTCATATTCCAGGAGTGAAATTTGAAATATTCCATGCTCTTCTTACAGGGGAAGGAGAAGATGGCTTGGCTTGTGTACGGTTTGGAATGGTTACAGCAGAGACGGACGTCGAGGAGCTCCTTGGGCTTGTTGTGTGCATGGGTCGAGAGGTTGAGGAATCATCTCGTTATTTGGAGACAATGGCTGAAATAGTGAAAAAAGGTAATTTTGAAGTAAAGGCTTTTCTCTCTGCCTCTTGATGTATTTTCTTTTTGTTTCATATGTGGTGGATAAATGATGATTATTCTTCGATCTAATGAAAAGTGTGGTTAAAAAACAACCAAAAAATGTAAATGTGCTTACAACATATAATGTTTTCCTTGTTACATTTGAGATTAACACATGTTTTTTTTTACTGATAACTGTATTTAAGTTACATGAGGTGTCCTGAGACTGACAAATTGTGAAAAGTTGAGGGATTCATCATGATCGGGAAAAGTTGGGGAACTTTCTAGGAAGTCAGGGAAATTTTAATGGAATGTCACAAAATTGTTGTAGAATAAGTTTTCCTATTGTAAGCAAAAAATTACAACTTGTAAAGGAAAATCATATTGTTCGGCATCTAAATGTTTAAGTTCACAGGCCCTGGAACTCGTGTGGTATGCTTTTATAATTAGAAAACTCATAATGGGGTTCACTGTGGAGAATAGAAAGTATGGTATGCAGGTAATTATATTTGATAGCCCCAAAGATAGTGCATCTCTATCATATAGACTCTGACAGTGGCACGTTCTAAATGAAGTACGAGGGGTTCTTCCCAATTATAATTTTATAAATAGATTAATGCACATTGTCTTTGGAAGAAGTTTAAAACTTCTGACTTTCGTTACTGGTTAGTTAATTATTTCTGCCCAAATATTTTTAATAGCTTTTGAATGAGGCACATTAACACCAGGAAATACAACAAAAGCGACATATAAACCAAAAGAATCATCATATAAGTGAAACTAAGTTTTTGCTACTATGTCGATGTACAATTCAAAGAGAACCAACAGAACTTTGCATCCATCTCATGAAGCTTTGCATTTTATTTGCCGGATGATTTACAAATGCGGAGTAGAAATCACTCATGCTAGAAAATGAAAAAAGTACCCAAAAAGGAAGTGTCCATCTGCTGATCTTTAAGTTTCTCAGATGCTGAAACTGAGCACAAATATGCCAAAATGCTTATGTGTATCCAATTCTCTCTAATAACCCAGTGTTGACTTCTTGTAAGTAACCACAATGTGATTCTTACTATAGATAATAATTATTTTTTGATATAATGATGAGCAAGCCTTCTGCTGGCTAGTAAAATGCCATGCTCAGTAGAAGTAAGTATCCTAATTTCATTAATGATTTTTGGCTGAACTGTGCATGAAAAAATTGCATATATAGGTACATCTACATGTATAGGTAATTCTTTAAAGTTAATAAGTTTACTTTTTGCAATTAGCAATATGTGTTCTGCTACATTTTTAATATACTTCAGGAATTGAAGCAGTTGTACTGGATCTCCAGAGGGAAAATGAGGAAAGACTATGGCAGGAGGGCATTCTTCGCCAGGTGCCTCTTGTTGGCTCTTTAGTAAATTGGTGGTCACCAAGAGGAAGAGAAGGGGGCATAAAAGGAAGGAGTCTGAATTTAACTGCTGGTAATGATAATTGACATTTGACTCTTCAGTTTTTATATGCTGAAACAAAATCCAATTTTCATTTTTTCCAATTCCAACGTGTATTTCACTTATTTTTGGATGTATCAGTACTATTGGGTCTGTTTTCTCTGCATTTTACTTTTCAACCATAGTGATGATGTAATGGCAAAATTATTTTTAACTATTCAAAATTAATCAACAAATCAGTACCAGCACTATAAATAGTGCTCAAGGATAGGATTCATTAAATTAAATGTAATAGAATTTGGCTTCTTTTTGTTTCGGAGATGTTGGTTGTAAACCATTGAAGTATTTAACCCTTTTACTGAAAGAGTTGGACCATTGCTTAATATTTCAAAAGTAACCTTCATTACATTTCCACAGTGCTGGTCTTTCCCAGCGGTCCTTCTTCCTTTCTCTTTCCTCCACATGTATCTCTGCCAGGAAGTGTGATTCATTTCATGCATACGATTCATTGCCTTGCAGGTGTTGTGGAGAGCACGGAGAATATCTACCGTTATCACATGCAAATGCAGGGAGCGTCACCACCAGGCACAAGGGGTCCTCCACAACCATTGGTTCAAACACCTGTTGTTCCAAATCCCGTTGGACACTCGAGATCGTCCTCACAAACATCTCAGCAGTCTCAGGGGACCAGTATTGTTGGATCAAACCAACCCAATTCAAGAACTCCAGTAGCAACTGTTTCTAACTCTACTAGTACTTCGTCTCCTCCCCCTGCCTCCTAGTGGAAAATATTTTGTCATGCTATGCCCTTTTTTATTATTTATCACTCTGGACCCAAAAAAGAATGCCCGTACCATTTTTATCACTTAAAAATTCAGAGGATTGTTTTTTTTTCATCTACGTGCAATTTGGTCTTTTTGGGCCTGAATTTAGAGCACAGTAGGTTAAAAGGGAGAAAGAGGAAAAATTGCTTTGTTTAAGAGGCATTGTAAATATCACTAGAAGGGTTGAGTTACAATAACCCAGAGTTTTAATATATATAAATGAAACTATATATTTGCTCCAATAATCTTGAAGAGATCAGATTTCAAATTTTAATGCAATATTTAGGGTGCCATAATTTGCAAAAGGGAGTGAAAAGGGAAATGTTGACATCTCTAAGGACAGTAAATTTTTATTATTGAAGTTGGTGGATGTAGTGAAGAATCATCCTTACCTCCCTATTCTGTGATTTGTTGTTAGTGTTATTTAAGGCAGAGGAATGCTAATTCCTCTTCAGGAAAGGGAGGACTTTCAGCTCAGAAGAATATATAGCAGCTTTTCATTTCCTATTAAAAACCACAAGCATGGCTAAAAATTGCATTTTGGTCAGGCTGAGTTATAGCACAATTAATGCTCCAATTTGTATTTGCCAACAGGTGAAGAAATTTCCATGTTCTTTGTAGCTGGTGCTAAAATAATATCTCCAGATTGAAGAGGAGCATTGTAAAATATTTTGTAGTTATAAAAATGTTGCATTTTTTAGCCTGGTCTTTAATTTAACTAATGATTGATTGTGATCTTTACAAGAGACTTTTTTAGAACTCTGTGAAAGTGCAACTCTAGGTAGCACAGGTGCACAATTTAAAAGTGGAATTGAGAATTAGTTCTAAGTCTCATATTCCTTCAAATACCAAAGATGCCTCCAGTCATTGTATCTATAAGAAAAGTATAAAAATTCCTTAATTATATCTGTCTTTTTATTACTTTTTTTCCTTTTATTCTAAGCACTTATTATTTAAACTTAATGGCTTTCTCTGCTTATTAATTTTAAACAATAATTTACATAGTGGTTATCTTAAAGCCATCAAATGCACCCATTGGGTTTCAAATAATAAAACTGCTACATGTATATTAATAGGAAGGACCCCAATCATGAAATTTCTTGGTTTTTCCAGTGGGCCAAAATATTCCTCGTTTAACACATTGCGTAGTCTGTTCAGAAGCTGGTGGCATTCCGATGCACAGAACAGTAGCGAGTGGAGGAGTGGGTAGGAACGGTAGCGAGTGGGGTAGGAAGCTTGGAGGGGAAGGGTTTTCTTCCCCTCCACTCGGCGGTATAAGGGGAGGAGGAGGGTCCGAGGGGAAAAAAGGGGCTGAAACCTAGGGTAGCCAAATGCA
>LYUA01001621.1:29992-40079 GCA_002093875.1 Calopteryx splendens
TCCCCCCCGACCGACATTCGTCCCCTCCCTCCCGCCTCACACACCCCACACCCGTCGCCCTCTCACCCTTTCGCAGCAGCCCTCCCAACCCCGCCGCCACCAGCGACGAGCGCGTCAAGCCGGCCAGACCTCGTTACGCTTGCGGCTGTAAAGTTAATGTAAGACGGGTAATAAGTGAATGGAGCACAGGTAAAACGTATTGCAACACGTGTGTGAGAGCGTCACGAATGAAGGAGGGGGGGGGGGGAAGAAGAATTAACTATGCCGTTCCACCAGGAATGAACTTGGGATAAACGAGCCGCTTGGATGAAATTAAAGCCGGAATATTTTTCACGAGACATTCTGCAACATCTATTAGACTTCACCCGCGGATTAAGTAGGATAATGGATGGAGCATTTGTATGAATTTGTCTTCGTTGGGGAGTACGCTGTCCTTCCAAAATACCTACCAATGCAACAAACGAAAATCCTTTTATAATATTTATTATTGTGCACAACCAATAATCCGAAAATACCAGGCAAGTTCGGCACGAATAACGAAGTAGATTGGTTCATAGTATCATAGAGTAAAGACCCTACTCTATGATAGTATGATGTGGGTCTTAGGGTCTATAGAGTCTTTACTCTATGATAGTATGTTTTGGGAAATTAAAATACCAATCTTATTAGCATAACGAAATTAAAACATTATTTTATAAGTTTCTTTCAACGACTTTTTATTACAATTTTCTTTACATGTGAGTTTAATTTTTTTTGTTTTCTAACTGATCAATTTGGACTATTCGAAAATAAAATTTGAATTTCGATCATAATATATGCTGAATCCAATGCCATATTTTCTCAAGAATAACGATTAATATCGGTATGAGAATATTTCAGGCGCAGAAAATATTTTGCCAACACTGAAAAACGGCGGCTTCGAATTCCGCTTTGGATACTTGTTGGATGTTGAATTCCGCAGCTCAACATAATGAGAACCTAAGTATAGTTGTATCTATTCTAAAAACAAATCATAATCAAAAATATTAACGTAGGTAGTTTAACGAAAAGAGATCGATAATAAATTATAATTATCGCGGACTTTTAAGCCAATTCCTATTATACCTAATCCCCAGTGCCTTATTAAGGATCACGCAATTTTAATCCTTTTTCATGCCGTACCGAATTACTATCCTCTTACTCACTCTCTCCATTTACCTACCAAAATTCCAACTTCACTGTAACCGTCTTCAACACTTCACAATCTGTCAATACCTTATCCACATACCTACTTATATCATTACACTGCCTTCCATAAATTCCGTCCAGTGATTTCCTTACTTTTCCCAGCTATTCGTTTTCCTCTAAGCCTAACTTATTTTCTCAAAATCCACTTCTCTAGCCTCTAGCCTATTCTCTTAAATCTAAGAACGGATATCGGAAACATACAACACTCTCCAAATTAAAGTTTTGTTAATATGTTCTCTATTTCTTTCTTATGGCACCTATCCCTATACTGTTCCTACACCTAAGGACATGATACATTCCTTAATATAATTTTTATAGTTTTCTTAATATATTACCCACTGTTAAAAAAAATCCAAATAAGATAAGAATGGACTATGACTCTATTTCTACAACTTACATTTAATGATTTGTGTGTTCCCTTGTGATTTCCTTCGCCGTCAAAGAGAAGAAATGAGGATTATTAAGAGGGATAAATGGTAGTCAAACCATCTTGGTAATATATTTGTAATAAATCCTATAAGGGAATTGCATTGGTGTGATTGATTTTTCTTATCTAAAATACGTTTTTATTTATCCAGTGGAGACGGGAATTGTATCTGGCCAACCAGCTTCCACGGTGAACTACAGTTGCATGACAAATTTGACTTAG
This sequence comes from Calopteryx splendens, assembly GCA_002093875.1. Lineage (NCBI taxonomy): Eukaryota > Metazoa > Arthropoda > Insecta > Odonata > Calopterygidae > Calopteryx > Calopteryx splendens. The sequence continues at coordinate 31,869 of LYUA01001621.1, forward strand.
ACCATGTATTTGTGACGGTTGACATTGATGTTTCTATTTCCAAAGATGACATTCTCATTCCAAAATCCAGGAAATGATAATCAACGTATAATGGAAATTAATAGCATTGGCGTTCAATGCTTTTTGATCATCGGCAGTGGTTTTTGGGAAAAGACAACCTCCAAATAAATTTTCGGAAAACCTGCCCACTGTTCCACATGTGCCATAAAACGTAGACTATTCTGTTTAAAGACTAATTTGGAGATTTCTTTGGTTTTTAATCGACAGTTGCAATAAATGTTACCTAGTAAAATATCTTACAGTTTAAATACACAGCTGATTCTGCCGACATTCCGATACATTTCCGAAGAAGGAAATTAGTTCCATTTACACATGCAAAAAGGAAACAATAATTATAAACTTTCATGATCCAGATGGAAGGAAAAAATAAACTTTGTGAATTCCATTTATAATTTATTACACGACCATGGTTTCAACACATTGTGTTATCTTCAGTTTAAAGTGTTACACAAGAGTCCACCAAGAGTACAAACCAAGGTCGTATAATGAATTATGAATGGAATTTAAAAAAAGGTTTTTTTATTTTTCTTCCACTTTGGAAAAATTCTAATGTGAATCCCGATAAAGTAACTTTAACCTAGTTTATGAATTTTATCCCTGCATATTGCTGATTGTTCTCTGTTGACAGTTTCCCAGAAATTGGTGAATATTAAGCGTTATAAATATCCCCCATACACGCCTTTCAGAAAGTAAGCGAAGTGCTGCACTCCACTGACGGAGAATATGCGTATCATATTACCATAACTATCTTGTGATCTCGTAACATACTTTTAATTGGTCGAAAATGTTTTCGCAAAATCAAATCTAATGTTCCACTAAGAATTCGAAAAGGTCTCTGTGCTGATGCCAAATTTCCGCCGGCAGAATAATCGAGCTCCGAAGTACAGCTGTCAAGTTAGAGCCATACACATAGAAAGTTAGAGCCATACACATAACTTACCCACTCCAAATGTAATCAATCCGAATGTTGGTTTGATAGGTGCGCATGGAGTTCACCGCATACTATGCCCTCGGGAGCGTGAAACACAAACCAGGGCAGACGACGAGCCACCACTTTTTCTTGTGCACACGGTGAAAAAGCACGTTTCCTGAGGAATATACTACGTGTACTCTTTAATTAGTTCACCCCATGCTTTATCATTAGTTCCATTAAAAAGTAATTCGGTTCGTACAACACAAATATGTCAGAAATTCGAAGGGAAACGGGTCAAAGGGAAATTAAAACTGCTCCGTGGCGTAGGTCACAAACTCATTCAGTTTTGAGTAGGTAAAATAATTCAAATACGTACAAAATATAGGTCATTTGTCACCATTCTATCATTATTTTGATTGTTTCAAAGGATTAATTCAGCCAGTACACAACAAATCTGTTATCTGTGCGAGACGGCTGCCTTATATTTCGTACGGAGCCAAGTAACCCCAAAGCTTGATAAGGAACAAGCTATTCATGGTCATAGCTCATATCAACTTATTTTCGCAGGAGTGATGCAGGTACGTGATGCTGGAGGGAGCGGATAAAAAGGAATGGGATTAGACCAGCATTTCTCGCTTGATCGGAGTATTACGTCCATCCCTCTGATTTAACCAGCTTCCACCTATCTCGGGACATGCGTTTTATTGATTCTCATTAATATGGCAGCGATATCCCTCGCTTAGCATGCACGTGATGGGAACTGCACTTGGCATTTCCGCGGCGATATTCATAAGCCCGTAATCTGTTTAAAACTTGAGCTTGCGTGGTGGGCGTGTGTTTGGTGCACGGGGCGAGAGGGGGTTGGGCGTTCGGACTGGCAACGGGACAGCACGGAGGGAGGGGGAATGAAAAGAGAGCGGTGGATAAAGCTCGTCGGTGATCAATTCGATTGCCAGTCTATTCAGCGAGATGGCCGCGCGAGGGAGGGGGATGGGGGATGGGGGGATGGGGGGAGGGGGTAGCGAGAGCATTTGAGGCACCTGAAATGCATTTTCCCGGCGTTCAATTGAGTAGAGAGGGGGTCCACCATTGGGTCAGTTTGAAAGAAATTTTCCCAGCGCACCAGGGTGACGTTTGTGATTCTCGAATTTAATGCCCGAGCCCCAGTCACTCCTCTCGCCCGTGATAAGACGCAAAGCTCGTTGCAATAACGCTCCCGCATCACTTTAGCGCACAAAGTTTGTATTCCTGTAGCCTATGAATGCAACGCACGTGGCTCTAAGTCGCTCTATAGGTATTAAGGATTAATTTTGTCCCTGGTGAGCCTCATCTAGTTACTTATCATGAAATTTAACGATGAAATATTTCCAGAAAGAAAACTAAGTCCATATGTTGAATTTAAATTATTGAGCAACAGTGAATAGAAAAAATGGTAATCAATCTACCCACACAAAAAAAGACTCACTATCATTGAAGCAATTCAATTTTTCCTCTGAGTGGCATCTCATCAATAAATCATTGATGAAACAGTTACGTCATTTTCAATTTTCAATGGACACCAAAGCGAATACACGTATGCGAACTGATGATATCATGGTCATTACGAGAATTTAATGAATTTAATAAAAAGAATTCCCAAATTTACATACAATTTAATCCTAACTGGTGTAAATTGTTTAAAAACCAAAACTATTCCAATACAAGAAATATAAACAAAGTATTTAGTTCCCAAAGTTATATCTTAAGACAAATATTTACGGATATATATATACAATAAAAATACAGTGGCACACGCAAAAATTGATTTTATTTATTTATTAGGTCCATTTGGTGCATATTTCAGACAATGTGTGCCGTAAGTTTTGACAGGAGAGGGAAATATTATCAACAGAAAACGCACGAAAAATAAGTCCAGATATGTGGCTTTGACGGTGCGAAAAATTGGAAATAGATTGAGTTGAGTTAGCAAGAGAATCTTCTTTGCATGCGTTAATAAGTACACGCACTTACTAAGATAAATCTCACTACGGCTGTTTTTTTTTCAGCTACGCTTTCCATTATCAAACGAAAGTTTCAGGAAGAATAATGTTGAATTCACGACTGCGTGAACTCTTATTAATTACTATTGGTGTAAGATAAGGATTGAAGAAAAAATATGCTACAACCAAAAGAATTCATTAAAAACAAGCATTATCGGGTGTTTAAAAAAAATATATTTGCAAACAGTTAGTTAATGAAAAATGTTCAACTAAAATTCCATAAATAAAAAAAAATTAACAATACTGCATGCCCGGGGACGGTAAAATGCGAATTGGTACTTTACGGCTGTAATAGGAAAAAATACATAAACTGAGTGAGAATACTATATATTGCTAGAAAAATCACAGTAATCAACCCAAGGGTTGGTTTGATAGGCAAGGGTAGAGTTCACACAACATTAAGCCCAAGAGTGTGTTCAATTCACCGGTAGGGGAGCTAGTTCCTTTCCCTGTGCCATCGGCGGTTTCCCAGAATGGTATGGCAGTTACCGAAATAATCAAATAGCTTGTTTGGAGCTGAGGGTGCCCAAATGTGCCACCTGCAATCGAACCCGGGCCCTCCGGGTTTTGTGTCACCGCTTCACCCACTGGACCACCACACCCCATAAATGGTTAAAGAGTATTTTAAATATTATCCATTTGAAATTAGTTATTGAAATTTCGCTTTTTCGCAACCGAATATATCACTCATTCATCACATTTTCAGTCCAAGGATTGGTAAGCAGCTCCCCCTCCATTCCTCCACACGTCAATGCAAGCCCTTCATGCCGCGAGTGGTCTTCTCTCTCACATCTCTATTTATTTTTAGCACCTTTGTTTGCCTTCTTTATGGAACCTCCCTTTTATTACGCAAATATTTTCAAAATTTCCTAATTTCAAAAGGGTCCTCACCATATCCAATATCAATATATCTGGGTATCCCTTTCTGAATGGTGCCGAAATCCTCTTACCACATCTTCACTTCTGCGTAATAGGTTTCTCATTTTTCATTTAACATGAATGAAACTATAACATGATTTGCTAACTCCACTCTTGGCGGTCTTATAATTAATACAAAAACCAAAAGCGGTATTGAAGAGCACATTGTATAGTTACAAAAAAATATTCATGTCAGTTTTAACTTTTCAGGTGTAGTTTATATTACGTGGAAAAAGAAAAAGTTTATTCACAATACATACGAATGCAAATATTTTTTCGTGTTAAGTCATACTATTTGTGATAGAAGACCTTGAACAGTTAGTAAAAACTATATGGGGCTGTCCTTCAATGCCCAAAGCCCTTTTTGGCTCTCTATACTCTCCTCCCCTTTTCAAGGATGCGTAAGATATGAACCCCTCTTTCCCCCCTTCTTACGTAACTATCATCTATCTTAAATATTAATTGGCCAATTTTTTCTAAAAAAACGAAAAAAGCACATGGTTGCAGTGCACGGCGTGCTAATGTCTTATTAAATGATCTCAGATAGAATAGTAATTTCCACCTTAATAACTGGTAGCCCGGTCTCGCAAATTTTAGTAGTTGCTGACATGTAAGAGTCCTCTTTAACCAACCCCCAGCCTCCTCAAAGAATACGCATTGAAAATACGTACCTCACCCCTCCTCTCCAAAAGCCATACGTATATAATTAAAGGAGAGCTTATGTAAGAATGATTATCAAATCCTGTTTTTTCAAATAAACTGCATGTGACGCAACATTCTCTAATTTAGATCCATTGTCTTGCCATCTCCCATTCACTGAAGCTTTTGCGAATTTTCGTAATCAAGTGACTACGCCCTGTCGGAAACATTCCTACGCTCACGCCGTGCCAACCACTCTATCCCTCGCCCACTCTAATTCCGTCACAATACAACGCACGGCTCACATCTGCTCCCCCTGTTCCAAGCCTCCGTCCCCTCCTAACCCCCTCCGTCGCAATAAACTCTCCCACCCCATCCTACAATTTAGATATTTAAGCGACCTCACCAAAATTGTCCCGATACCCTCCTGACCGCATAACCGAGCATTATATATTTCCGGCTGCTCCCTCCAACCCCCGAATCCCAATTCCCTTCCCCTCTGACCCCAACCAGCCCCCTTCTCCAAGGCTCTCCGGGTCGTCCCCGTACCACTCCTTTAGCTCCTCCCGCTACAACAGAACAGGAGCGTCTCCCTCTCCAATGCCACCTCCGCCCTCCGTCGCTCGCTTCCTCCCTCGAAATTCTTCCACCCACACATGCGCACCGCTTCAAAACTCTGCCGTTTTCCAGAGAGAGAGAGAGAGGGAGAAAGAGAGAGGGAGGCCGAAAGGGCTCCGTTAGGTGGTGCATGAGGCTCCATTATTGTGAGTCATTCATCAAGGGCTTAAGGTAGCCTCGCGCACAAGCTAAACAAGCCCGCAAATCCAGGTGGTGGAGGGAGAAGGTGAGTTTTCGGGAGGTCAGAGAAGGAGCAGAGAATGAGGGTTTTGCAGGGGAAGAGGGGGGTGAAGGGGAGAGAGGAATGGGAGAGAAAGAGAGAGGGAGTTCGAGGAAAGGCGGAGGGAGGAGGGTTCGTCCCCGCCCACAACCGAGCGGAATGCGGCAAATAGCGACAACTAGTAGTTTAGTCGAACACTGCGGGTCAGAGGCTGGATCGTTTCACTGTCAAAGTACGCGTGGCTATGTATAATGAGGAAGGAAGGGGCTCACCGAGGTTGTAGGGCATTCATGTTGAAATCAAGGTTCCGCACCGCAGGCTCGAGCGGAATAGTTTGCAGCTCTATGCGTTCACCGATGCTATCTAAGCTTCCTTGGCATATAATTGACCCGCCCTGCTGTACAGTTAGAGTTGGTCACTTTTAATCTTCTGACAACTGCATTAGAAAATTTGATGATAAATGCCATTAGCTGGGGAGCACCAATTTTACATCGACTATATTCTACCAGAGACGGTGAATTTTCCTTTAGGGATCATTGTGATCTCCGCGTGAAACTTGCGCCAAGTTGGTACGCTAATCAACATAGGACAAGAATTTGGCTGTAGCATAAATAAATAGTTTCGGATGACTTTCTGGTTAATGCAACCCCAGTATTAATCATTAACATAATTATCTCTCATTGAAAATATGGAGGATTAATTAAAAGTTAAGATGCATTTTCATGCCTCACGAATAGGCAAAATATGTAAACTAACACCAAAGAAATAAGAATTGAACTGCAGTAGAACCCGAGCGTAACATTTTCTATGTTAGCATGATCTTTAAAAGATAAGTGATTCCATTAAGAACGCGTATCAATAACCTTCTTCTTCCTCTATTACGAGAACTTTACAAATACAATTAATAAATAGCATTCATAGAGATGATTTCTGTTAGGCTATAGCATTCAATGGCACTAAGTTGACCAAACTAGATTAAAGTTTCCGCAAATACCTAGTTACACTTAAATGGTAAGCAACGTTATTCGTGAAGAGAAAAAATTATTTAATCTATAGTGGTCATAAGAAAAGAATTACGAAATCATTCTTTTTTAATGGAATTAAGTTAGAGAAGATAGGATCCACATGAGAACGCTATTCGCAATGAAACTTCCTGTGTATTTAAACTCCGGTAGCATTACATAAGCCTAGGCAGACGACTTGTTCAGGCGAAAGCAAATTTTCAATTCAGTGTATTGCCCACGTCCTCCATTGCTGCAGTAGGCGAAGTAAACATGTTAAAAATTTTATCGCCTCCTGCGGATACTATATATATATATATATATATATATATATACTATATAATATTACTATACAATACTATATAATATTACTATAGAATACTATATAATACTAGATTCATACCACATAAACCTGTATCACATGCACATTAAATGTTAGCGTAAAAATACAATATAAAATTAAAATTGTTCACAAAGAATAATACGAACACAAAATGTATAGTCACTCTTTATTTAACAATCCTAGTCTATTTGAAGCCAGTTCAGAGTGGATTTCATAAAACTGTTAGTAAAAATAGCAGCCTGTTATAAATTTCACTGAAGAACTTAAACGGAGTAAATTTAAACTCCTTGATGAATAATAATTTCGGAATCTAGAAAAAAATAATTTTATAGCCAAATAAATTTTATTTACTTTGGAGGTCAAATAATACTGATGTGGTTACGCAGATCGTATTATGGTTAGTAGAATTCCGGTATTTCAACCGATCATACAGACATTTTCTACTTTGCTAAGTGTCAGTCGCGCTTAGGTTGATGAACATTGATTTCTCCTATTTTTCTAAGTCAAACACAAATATTGGATGTGATTTTTCAAAAAGAATATTCCTTTTCATGATATTCCAGTGAACACTGTTTTCAATGAGTAGCTAATAGTGCACGAGTCTTCCTCTCGAACATTACGTTTTCTTTACAATTACCACAATCCCATAACTAGTATGTAGCAGTCATTTCACGTAATTTTCAATTTCAAGTAATTGCGTACTGCCGTAAACAGGTCGATCAAAACAAGATAATCAAAAGGTCATTTCTGAGCATAATGCTCTTGACTCAACTGATCCCTGTCGTCGGGTATCAATCCCAATACCAGTCCTTTCAATAAAAGCGGTTATCTCACTACGAAGTTCCTTTCGCCCTTTAGCTTTCATTGTCCAGACATTCAGTTCGTCTTTAGGGTGTGCGTCGGCGCGCATAATGGCAAAAAACATGATATTACTTAGCAACTCTCATGAAGACTTCTTTAATTATATGTAAAATTGCGTTTAGCATTTTGTATTCAAAACCCCGAGTTGAAACTAAATGTTTCACCAATGCTTAACACGAAGTATTGTAAATTTTAAACAGCTTTTATTAAGTTTATGTCCTTAAAAACCTCAGCCTTTTTGATGAAGGAATATGCAGTCATACAAAATGAGTTAACTGTTTCCTGAATGCTCGTCCGCACTTCAAGGAATAACAAAACACCTTAAATACTCACTGAATTTTGCATAATGTAGTCGAGAGCTTTAATAATATTCACTTTTCTAATGTGGTGAAATGTTGACTGCAAAGGTTTTCCTAGTGACAGGGCTTGAGTTATTCTTCGGGAGTTTCGGCATTACAGTTATTCGGCCATTCGAATTCGGTACCCTCAGAGGGAATAATCCGGACAGTTGAAAGTTTTAAGGCCAATATTGGGTCGATAGTGAGGTTAACTGGATGTGCGAGGACTTAAGAACATGGAGCGGTGGGATGGGGAAAGCG
>LYUA01001621.1:131405-141735 GCA_002093875.1 Calopteryx splendens
GAGGAGGCGGCGGTGGGGGTGGAGAGAGAGAGAGAGAGCGTAGCGAGGGAGAGAGACGAGAGAGGGAGGACGACAAGGCGAGAGACAGATAGGTAGATAGGGGGGGAAGTGAGAACGAAGCGACAGCAGGAAATGGTGGGGGGGGCTCTCAGATAACGGTGCGTGAGACGGGAAATAGATTCACCTACGCCACATCGCACCAGGCGTAAAATCTGCGCGAATAACTCCGTCAAAATGGAATGCGTCAAAAGTCCCTCTCATCCCTCCCAATGAATCCACCCTCGGCTCTCTCCACCAACCGTTTCCCTTCTCGCTCTTCGCCCATTCCTTTCCCCCTCCTTCGTTCAACACAACCTCTTCGCCCCATTTTTTTATTAATCCCTTTTTTTATAACTCCTTTTTCCAAATATTTTTTTCCGAACTTATCTTTGCCTCACTTTTTCGTTTTTTATTTTTTTAATGCGCACTTTTCGTGAAGCGTGGCGAAGGAATAGTTGTTCGGATATATTCAGTCCCTCCTCCAGCCGAAACCGCTATGACTGTTTGGGAAGTGGTAAGTTCGGAAGGGCGCCGCACGAATGTGTAACACGGAAAAGGAGGAATTCGGCATGATACTCAAAATCTCCGCCTTTGCCGAACATTTTCGACGGGAGAAATTGATACTGAGGGAAGGGATCATTTATAAGGGATCCAGAAACGTCGCGTTCCACACAGGCGTACCTTTGAACTTACGTGAACACGTAAATTAAATTAAGTCAATGCTTATTAGACGTCTGAGCGTTTAACCGCAGCACAAATTCCTCGCAGTGAGCAAGGTGCTCGGTGCCTCTTTAACCCATTTGATGGAAGAGAATGCCATATTCTCCTTATGGTTACCGTAAAAAGAAGGACAGAAACTAATGCGGCTCAACGTTGCTATGCACTCTCATAAATCTACATGCATTAACAAACAACAAAGTTCATGAAATTTTCATCACTAACCTGAAAACATTTAAGTGTTCATCCTCTGTGGAAATCAGGTCGGGTAAATAATAAAGATGATCAAGCAACCAGAAGTAACATATTAATTATTACTCAATTTAAATTTAAAGTGGTTTGTAAACCATAAAAGTGCAATAAGAGGTTTCCTTATGAAATATTAATGAATGGTACACTTCATGATTACACATAAATAATATTCAAAAGAATTTACGTAGAGACCTACACTGTATTAATGAAGATATAAACGTTATTCTCGTTTGAATGATATTAATAATTTAGTAGTTTATTCTATGCGCATAATGCACTGAAAATGGAAAAATGCGTATCAGATGTTTCAGGCAGTTCAACATTACATCTGAAACGTAAGAGCAATTACAACCCAAATGCACTGCATTTATTCCATAAGGAATCCACAAGATTACAAGGTCATTATTTAAAATACACACCTATCGTGAATGAGAATTTGTGGTAAGAATATTTTCCAAGGGACTTACGTATTAACTAACATTCGTTTCTATTTTTCATCTACCACGAGTTTTATTTACGTTCATCCATTAATTTTAGACAAAAATCAGGAGACTTATGCGGTTATTGGTATTTAATTATTGCAGCATAGTCTGAAATAGTAAGGGACCACTGACCTATGTATGATCTCATTCCCAGAATTTTCTATCTATTAAGGCAAAGATCTGGCTTTGGGATAAGCGCTATCGAAGGCCCTCGACAGGGGTCAAAGTAAATGGCTCAAATTGGGCATGGAGATATTTTTTTTCTCTCTTACACTTTGGATGCTAAGGATCAGAAGGTGTAACAGAATATTCAGACTAAAAGCACAGATCTACAGATAAATGACAGTGAAAATTAACCACTTAGACACTAAGCAAGCATAAAATTACGGAAATCCGGCTATGAGTGTAAAAGAGGAACGGGGAGAGAGGTAGCCAGGCTTTTATCTCAGGAAAAAATCGATTCTTTTTATTTTTCCTCAGAGCAATAAGCTGGATAAGTCTTGAATAAATCAACTGAAAAGACTTGGATAAATCGACTGCACATTTTTTTTAGCGGCAACGGGAACAGTAGAAATTTTGACCCAGCGGCTTTTATGGGATAAGTACTTCCATTTGATAACATAACTGCCAGTGAATACATTCAATTTCTGCGTTGCTTTAGAAAAGCAATGCAACTTTAAATAAAAAATCTTCCTCCTTTTCGACAGAGGCCACTGTTTCACTATTTTTTCCAAATTTAGAAATAGAATATTCAACTGCATAACATCGAAAACAATACCTTAGAGACATTAAATTTATTACCGTTATGCTGTTTAAAAACTGAATAAATTCTCCTTTATATGGCACAGCACAGAGAAAAACAAGTTAACATAAACAAATGGGATTAAAATGAGTATCTGAGCGAATTATCCGTAGTTTAGTGATTAACCATAAAATACAATCAAGCGATTAATAGTAATCGATGACAAAAAATAACTGAAATAAAGAAAGAATGGGAATATGGAATATGCAATTTGGAGAGCATAGAATTTAAGTTTAAAAATAAAGTAAATATGGAATCACCGATGAACCATGATATATATGACATTGCTTTAACATCAAAACATATTTATTTCCCTTTCCTTCTAATTACTTTACAATTGCGAATTTCTGCCCCTATAGGTATACTTTAGCGGTTGCAATGTTCGGGTGCATGAGAGCGAGTTTACAATATTGTTCACAGAAATAGTTTAGTTCTGTAGAAGAGGATTGTCGACGCTCGGGATTAAAATATTTCTGTCAAGTTTGAAAGACTATAATCCGAAAATGGTCCAAGTAATAAAAAAGGCCCACATTAATTTTCTCTTTATAAATCCTAATTTTGTTTTTGATTAAAAAGTCGTCTAATATATTTCTTTTCAATAATATTTTACAAAGCGGGCTTTCACAATGCAGTGAAATTTAACGTATAAACTCAAAGAAAAAAGGTCCAAAAATGCACTTATGTATTGAAGTATATATGGATTATAGGTATCTTTTTTGAAGCAATTCCTGGTCGTCATTTCAGGATATTCGGATTATTTCACTAATATAATCACAAATTTTAAATATATTTTTAGAGAACATTTAGTATAAATAATCCTAATTAATAACTGTATGGGATAAAAACACAATTAATGTTATTTAATGATCGTTTCTCTATCACTGCTATTCTCTTATATCAATATTTAATGTGCTAACTTCAATGGTGTACACTTTAAAGACCTATTGAAAATTTGTGTAACGCTAAATTAATAAAAAATTGCCTGAATTTCCCTATCGGTTTTCTCTCTACCAATCCTGGATGTTGTTCCATACCCAGCGATATAATGGCCAACCTCAACGATAACATCCCTGTCAAAATCCACCCGACAAATATGATGCTCCTGACTTTTAATGGTTATAATCATCAGCCCATATGGCTAGCGTTTTGTAGGGGTTTTTGTGTGCTAGCGATAACACATTAATTCGGTGACCGAGGCGGGTCATATCTCTTATCCCTTCAACCAACCCAATGCCTCCAAACTTCCCCACACATATTCCACTAATTCCTCGACTACAGAGGTTCACTCCATACCCAAACTCCCTCCTTCCGCCCAGGGTCTCTGGACAATGTCTACGCCCCATCATTGTGACAACGTCCCATTTAACCCGCTCCACTCTACCACCCTTACGCCCCATTATACTCCCAGCTTTTAAAGCACTCACCCACTCACCGCATTGATGGCGGGTGGAAAAATAAAAACGTCACCAATGGCATAGAAGAACTGGGAGGCGGTAAATTCAAACGGCCGAGAATCCACCGCGAACGGTGTAGGCGTTGAAGGAAGGCCGAAAAAAATGGGCGTGGGTCGGAATGGATCCGTGAGGCGACGACTACTCCGTCCTCCTTTCCCGTACGCAACTTGTAAACTTCCACACAGGAGCCTAGAGTATGAAATCCCTGCGAATGAAACCCAAAGCGAAATACGTGCTTTCTACGAGAGTCATATTGAAGGGACATCGACTCCTCCCCCTCTGCGTTCAAACCCCGCAAGCGAAATTATTCATATGGCGGCAAGACCCTGGCAGTCATCAAAAAACTCGCGGTTGGAATAGTCGCTCGCCCTCGCCCTTATAGCGGGAGAAAGGAGAAGGATCCATGTTTGGGAAAAGAATCAATAATGAAGGAGTTTACGAGACTTTCCTGTCACTGTTAGGTTAACAGTACTGTCTGTCATACTACGAATTTAAACTTCACGTAACACAATATATATGTATGCATTTGTAATGAATGCATCCCAATAAACGGGAAAAATTATAAACATAATGCTTTTTTCTGAATGATTCTGGTGTTTCTCCAACCATGTATTGAAACATCATCAGATTTCCTTCGGAACGAACCACACTAGGCAGAGAAGAACAACGAACCTTTGGATGACCACCCGGCCCGCGTTCATAGCACCTACTAGAAGTATAATGTTTTTTATTACAGTATTCCTTAATTATGAAAAAAGAGGTATGATCTATTGACTTTTAGTGCTATAAAATGAATTTTATTGCCAAAAAATATGTTCAATGCTCTTATTTTGATATTTCTGTCAACAAAGGTTGCCCTCATAGGGATATTTGTGGGTTAAGGTCTGACTCGGGAAGAGCACAGTGGTTATTAAAAGTCCGAAGTGTGTCAAAACAGTGATCTTCTTAGGTCTGCCTTTACTTGCATATATCCCCGATGATAATCACCTTTGTCGGTCGCATTAACTACTTAGGAGCACTGTGCAGTTTTTTTATTGGCAATAGGATTAATCTCAGTATCCATTAGTTATAATTATATTTAACACCCAAGTCTTTAGCTAAACGAATGAGAAAAATGTTATTTCATTCCAGACGATAAGAACCGATTCAATTCAAAGATTACTGCAATAAAACATTTAGCGTTTGGAAGTATGTATTAGGCTCCGTGATCCACCGTAAAAATTATCAGCATTCAATTTTAAAATGAATCATTTGGTATTTCATAGTTATCTTAACAATACACAAGCTTTAAAATACTCATACAAAACGTTTTTGGCACTTGGGTATACAAATTTAAGTAAAATCTTAACTTCTGAAGTAAGAGGATATACTAGTTCTCTCAATAAAGAAATCAAACATTTTAAATAGCGCTATAATGAAAGGCCACAAAGGTTTAAGCATTATAAAGCGAAAACTCTAAGGTCATTGTAAGACTAACTCTAAGGTCTTGATAAGACTATTTCTACACAATAGTCTTATCAAGCCAAAACAATTTCTCACGGAGCTACAGGTGCTTGAGAGAACATATGTTTAGCACCCTTGCCGATTATCAGCGCTTGAACAATGATGTACTTCGAGGAGTAACGTTCCTGGCTGATATTCTGTTTAAAAGTAATATGAATATTCAACTGGTGCCACAGAATGTTTCAATGAGATAATTTCTTAAGTCTCACGAAATTTCATGAGTCGTTCCAAATTTTAAATCATAAATGTCCATCGAATATGATCACAAATTACGACGGCATTCCACGTCAACTAACGACTTCCACGATAAAAATGGTGTGAATGTGATGGTTTAATATTGTCCCTTAACTCCCCTCAAAATTTCTGAAGTAATATATGCAACTGAAAACGTTAATGGCACGCGATCTTGACTGAAAAACCGATGATGCAACGTGTCGACTTCAAATTTTTTGCAGCGTCTTGCTGACAGAGGAAATGGAATCGACCCGGGTCAAAGCTTTTTATCTGTTTGATCGTTCGAGTGCTGATCAAATAATCCGAAAACATCATAAAAGGTTATCAAACATTATACTTTGGATATAAAATCGTAATTAAAAGAGCAGTCGTCACTGCGAGTGAGAAAATCTTCAACGATACTAAAAAAATCTACGCGAGTCGCTAATATATGAACGTGATTTTGAAAGACTTATTTTGCTGGTATGAAATCGTTCATCATAGCATTGCTTCACGGAGTACGATCATCAATCAGGAGTGTAAATGGAAGGTAGTGAAAGACTTGAAGGAGGCAGCCCAAATAAAGATGCCGGAGCCGTGGACAAACAAGAGCCGGATGCTGCACCACGAGTTTGTACTCGCTCAAGCTTCTATCCTTATCCTACGAAACATCAGGCGAGTGTGGAGCATTTGCCTCCGTACTCCCCGGAATTTTCCTCTAGGGAATATTTCTTTTTTCACAAATTTAAACCTAACCACCCTATTATTATTATTATTGGTAATCTACTGTTTAAGGTAGGGCTTTGATTGCCACACTCCTACAGTAAACCTATCTTCTTTTCTGCGGACTTTCTACCTCCCTTCATTCCTTCTAACATGCCTAATCTCTTTCTCTCACTCCCTCGCTTACACAATATTCTACCCTCTCACAATCTTCAACAATCCGTCACCACTCAGCACGCCCTGCATCCACTTTTCCTGCNNNNCTTCAACAATCCGTCACCACTCAGCACGCCCTGCATCCACTTTTCCTGCCTTCTTTGTATTTCTCCTGATAGCCTTCTCTCCTCCCCTTCCCATTCCCAAAACCTATTCGTTCGTTTTTCTTTCCCATCCATTTCACCTTTTCAATCCTTTCCACACCCACATCTCAAAAGCCACATCCAAATCTCAAAAGCCATCAACCAACTTTTATTTATTTTTTTCTTTTCCTAGTCTTTTCTTTACATCCTAGCCTAAGGTTCTTGTCATCAATTCTCTTCTCCTTGTAAAAGCTTCCTTACCTAATGTAATTCTTCTTTTAATATCTCTACCACATTGCCAACCTTCGTCCAAAATGCTGCTTAAATAGGTAAAATAACAAACCTATAAGGTCGTCAAAATAAGGTAATGTAGGGGATAGAAGAATAATTACCACGAGACCTTCGCACTAGTCCTTAATATCCTTCTCAAGACGCGTTTAATGAATGGATAAGAGCTTGGACAGCAATTTAATCAGGAAATGTACTCCTTGGGAGTCCATCACACAGCATTTTACTTGATTTTTTTCGTCACTATTTACGAATGGAAATTTTGTATCATGTCGCTGAATATTATTGAATATTGTGCACCGGGGGAGGGAATAAAGGGGGACTTGGAGTCGGGATTACTCGGGGGAATGGCGACCAGGCGAAGACTGACCGACAAAGAGCGAGAGGTCAGCGGGCGCTGAGTTTGCCGTCCGGGGACTTTTGACACGACGGAAGCCTCTGGGACAATCGACGGCAACGGGTTGACGGGAATCCATGGCAGCGCTAAAATGAGTGGTTTCTAAAAAAAAGGACCTCTTTTATCAATAGTATCCGACATCGTGCGGCCAGCTAAAGGACGAAATATGAACATTCCATAAAATGAGGGATAAAAGAAGGGAAAAAGGGCTGGGTTTTAGAGAGGGCTTTCACTGCTGTGCGTTTTGTATCATTCAGCGGGTACCACAGGTTGCAGATCACATCCCGAAACTTAAGAACTGTGCACACCAGGGTTTAGGCTTTAAGAGGGGGAAGCCATTGGTGGGAGAGAATACACAAAAATTTTGGGAAGATGGATGGCTTTTTTGGAAGATGAAGTTCCAGGCCGTAATTCTGCACCGAAGTTTATTCCCGGAATGAGGCAAAATAAATCGATTTTTAGAATACGATAATTCATAGAAAAGGAAGTGAATAATTCAAAACATGTCATTGCCCTCGATTTTTATGTTTGATTAAGGAGCTGGTATTACTACTAATCATTTAATTCATTGAATCCATCTGTTTATATGTTTATGAACCCATTAACATAAAGTAACGGATTTTAATGTGACGAAAGTCAAAGAAAATTTAATGGCAAAATTACTTCCAAGGTAATTTTCATGACAAAAGAGTAGATACGTATAAAAAATATGCCAAAAGTGTGGCAAGTATTTGCCTGTCGCAAGAAAACCAGAGGGAATTACAAAAATTTACATTAATGTAAAATTAAATCTGCCGAAAACGATCAGGTATTCCTACTGATCGCATGACCATAAATTCACAGATATGTGACGTTAGTCGAGGAAAAGTTAATTGCGCAATTAACAAGTTTCTAAAGTAATTTACAAAAAAAAGTAAATATCTACATTGTGTGAACATGATCTGTGGCATTCTTTTGTGTACAACTAACCAGGCAATACATAATCAACAGAAATACATATTTAATTATAAAAACTTTAAATAATGAAATTAACGCTGTCTTAATCCACTGGGTTTTATTGATACAATTGGCCTGGCAAGTACCTGATGATGACCCCAATTGCGTCGAAACTAGTTGTATCAATAAAACCCAGCGTTAATTTCATTATTCATAAAGAACTTCCTCAAAATTACGCCAGAAAGTACTGAATTCATAAAAACTCTAATTGTAAAATGAAGCGGCTATGTACTTTTTTACGTTTTAAGATATAGGTACCTACGTCCTTTTCAGTGATTTCACAAGATAATGAACAAAATCGTAGGTTTTTTTTCATTTTAAGCATGATAATTCAACCTCAGACGTGCAATTTTGTGGATATGAAATCATTAGTATAGAAACGTTCTGCATGATCCTCCCCTTTTTCGTCAAATGAAGCACAGGTATTTAAAATTCGGCTTCTGTTACTTTTGATTGACATGAGATGTTACGAAGAACATTCGAGGAATTCAATAATGCTGACCCTTTACAACACTTCGAATAGTATTACAGAAGTATTTCAGAGATATGTCTCCGTCCATTGGTTCTTTATACAGAAATGTTGCATCTTGGAAAAGGTTGCACGCCCACCGAGGATTTGAAAATTTAAATCTCTCTTTTCTTCACGATAAAATATATTTTGGAAATTTGGTCGTTCTTTGCTCGTAGTACCTCCCATTAATGAGAAATGATTTCTTCAAATGAATGAGAAACATTTGTCAGTTGAAGCAAAGTCTTCTCAAATTGAATGAGTTAACATAAATATAAACTTGCTTCCGATTTGACGTTTATCAACACAAGTGAAGATAAAAAAATGAAAGTCTAAGTTTATCATAATTAAAATAAATATATTATTTTATATAATTTTCATTGGCTTTAAATCAAATTCAACTGTTTCATATGTTTATTCTTCTTCGTGTTCTAGAAGCTGTCAGCATGGAATGTTTGATTCAGAAACATACGCAGAGTGAGTATCAAAGAAAAGCCTGAGAGGAAAGTACGCCATTGAACTCCATAGAATGACACGGAACATTTAAGAGACAGGACAGGACAGAAATTGGCAAGAGGAACGCGAATTCAATTTCCGTATAGGTGATAATCCTTCATGTCGGCAACAATGAGAATACGAGTTAGGGAGAGAAATGAATTATTGAATAAAATAGAGTTACGAAATAACCGAATGAAGTAGGGAATATGAGGGTAGTAAAGTAGAGGGTAGAGAGAAGTAAAGTGATGGAAAATAGTCCAAGTAAAGTTACGTCACGTCAAAAGTGATCAAGGTCTCGTCCGCGGAGGGGGGACATTATGGAGTCGGGAAGATCACTACAGCTGCATCCGAGGGCAGTACGGCGTGTAAGCTGGCGTTCGGGAACAACGACACTTGCCAGCGGGACGGGTTTTCTGTGTCCGGGAGCTCACATCGCCACGTGTTCATGTTCTCCCCCGAACCCATTGCGATTTACCTCCACACCTCCGACTTCCCCGCCGCAAATCTAGTTATTGTTCCACAAAGAGATATCAAATATATATTGACGCATAAAATGGAGTACGTGATACAACCTTATATCAATTTCGCTTCCTAACCTCTCATCTCTAATTGAAGGAAGGTTAAAAAAAACCAAAAAAATTAACATAAGCTTAGAATTTAAAAAAAAATATGAACCAAACCAGGCATAAAAAACTTTTCCCATCCACTTCATCATTCCTCCAATCATTTAATGAAATCAAGTACACTCGCCGATTAAGAGTAAGGAAGTAGTTTGCAACAGGGATGCGCAAGCTCTTCATTCCTATTTATTACAAAATGGAGATACTTTGAAAATTTTGAATACTACTTTGAAGACTATGAAAATTCGCAAAAACACAGAACACGAATAAAAGATACCCAATGGTTGGAATTTTCGATGGCACCATCACTTTCCTCAACCATAGAATAAATAACACTTGATCACTGTTACCTGCCCTATCGCTGATTGTGGTGCCAACGAAAATTCCAACAAATTGTGTCTCTTTATTCGTGTTCTGTGTTTTTGCCAATTTTCATAGTCTTCAAACTATTGTTTTAATCACATCGATGAACCTTTCTTCGTTATTACAATAAACATATATATATATATATATATATATATATATATATATATATATAT
>LYUA01001622.1:59159-69665 GCA_002093875.1 Calopteryx splendens
ATCGTTGAGAGACAAGTCTTATGCCAGAGGCGTACAATTTTATCCTTCCTATGACCATTACATCAGTGAAGGAAAGTCACTCTTACCCTGCTCATGATTACATCATCAATTTTATTGTACAAAAATCCGAAAAATAGCTTCAGGCAATACTGGATATAACCTCAACGATAATCCTGCAAGTTCAAAGGGACGTGATAGTTAATCTAGTGCTAGATTCTTCGGAAAAACTGTTTACTCTCAAAGTAGGCCATCAATGGCAGTAACAATAACGCTATGTACAGTATGAGAGCGAAGACGGTGGCCTAAATAATGATAATTTGTTCATCACATGGTTGGTTTCTTTGTTTTGAGCGTCAAACCGTGAAAAAACAATCTTGAGTCAAAATCCACCCCCTTAGCTATTCGCCCATCGCAAGCCATCGACAAGTTGAATTCCTGCCGGTAGAACTAGTGAACCTCCGATAGTCTATTTAGGTCATTGTGAAAGAATAGGAGAGAATGAATGCAGAAATTAAAAGTTTGTTCAGACAAGAGATATCACTAGTGAGAAAGTACGTGTTGCGCATGAAATTTCCTTCACAATGGTGGAAGGTAAAGCCAGCAACACTGTAACAGGCACAATTTCAGCCCAAAAGTTTTTTATCTGTGGAGTGACCCCAAAGGAGACGAAGGTCATTGGGAAAGTTCTGCAGAGACAAGAGAATCAAATGCAATTTGAATTTGGCATCTTTCCCTCCACTCCCAAATAAGATTTCTGGAATTGATAGTCCATATTGGAGCATGGCGAGGTGTTCTGCCATGGCATGAGAAGAAACAGTTGGAAGAAGAAATTTATGCCAGAGATGCGGAAATCCGATAAAGGTTGAGAAAAATCATTGATATCTCTATATAGGTGTAGTGAAATAGAGAAAAGGATATAGCAAATACGCCGGACAAAAGTTTTTTTAGATCCCTTGTCTGTGTTTATTATAGTAGTGGATGAGTCACATAACCGGAAAATATGTTATTCCCCGAGCACCCTTCGGTGGATATGCTTTCAACTCGAAGGCCTACCACAAATAAACATGCACATGAACATGAACATAGAAGAATGCAAAACTTTACGCAGAAATATACCCATGGTTTCCTATTCCCGCATCAGAGCTTAGAGTTTAGTTCACAGCTCGAATTTAATTTTAGTTACCATTCCACCCATCGGTATGCTAATCGAACGAGCGCTGGAAGTGCGCAATAAAGATTTCCCAAGAGGCAGGGAATGGGATGCACAAAGAAAAATTCTCGGATCCATGCATGTACAAATCTGTTACACATTATGCTGGTGTCTTAAAGTGTCTTAAATTCCAGTTATTTCCTCCTTTCGATCTCTCCCACCAAGGACGACTGACTAGCCTCTCTGTTGATGTTTTGTCGCTTCTGACCACTCCCGATCTGAACAGCGTGATTTTAGTGATTCAGACTTATTGCAGATAGTACGTAGATCTTATGACAAAAAAATTATAGTATTTTTTATCAACAGTACTTATTTTCTCAAATTTCATTGAATACACCTCCCTTTTAGGGAATTCTTTATCGCCGGTTGTGCTTAAACTGTGTAATTGAGGAATGTAATTGTTTTCCACCGACAGCGCCAATCAAAGTTACAATCTTGGCCTAAAAATTCTACCCGTGAGCCTTCAATCCGTTTGAAAAGAACTCAGCACCGTCAGAAACCTCTGAGTGCCTATTTCAAGGCAATCAAACATCAGCCTCATTTTTTGCCATGCTCAATGTACTTCCGCCAGGCTGCGTGCTGGCAAATGGGCATTCCAGTTCAAGGTGGCGAAAGTGGGCAGCGGGGAAACTCGGCTCCGAGTTGAAACTTTCTAAAAATCGTTAATGGTCGATGATCTCAAGCTCGAGATCAAAAGTGCTGAGCAGAGAGCCTTGGAGAAGAGGCATATCGGTGACTAAGACTGATGTCGTCCTCCTTGACAGTCTCACGCTTCATGCTCGTGATTGAGGTATCATCTCCGGTCAAAATTAATATGGATGGGAAGGAGAGTAAAAATCGGATCGAATATCAAGATCTGCTGGGTGAACTGAGACGAATATTCCCGGGCTACTCTGTGAAAAGGATGTAAGAATATCTCAAGCCTCCTTAGGCCGTAAAAAATTTGTGCCACAGGTTAGGGAAACGGATAAGAGAATAAAATTCACTAAACACACTATCTCCACGAAGTAGTTGGTGAGGAAAGCACTTTTGTGGAAAGCACTCACACACGCCAGACTTTCACATGCAGGCGTAAAATATTAAATACAATTGAAGAAACAGGCTATTGTCTTAGTCAAGTGGCAGCGTTCGAATGCTCGTATTTCGGCTATAGTGTAGCCTTCTTCAGCCGACTTAAGTAAAGATCGCTTGATATATTCTCGCATATTGAAGACCGTAAGAGATCGCTTCAATGTTCATTAATAGTTCCATCGTTGGCGTGCTCGAAGGAGTTAAATGTGCGATGATGTAGAACATGAAGGTGAATTGCATTTGCTGTGGGCATTCAAAAGGCTGTCCTCATGTAATCTTATCCATACACACGATCCTACGGAGAAGTAGCCCCCTATCCGACGGGAGCGGGCGTAGCTATTCCAGCTCACCTCCACTCCAGAGTCTGCGACTATTAGGACGGCAAAGAAATCTGGTGCTTGCCGGAGACTCAGAGGTGTGTTTCTTTCTTTCTCTAAATCTTTTGAATGGGGCTAAGGCTTTTATGCTCCTCACCAGCTCAGGAAGATTGTTCCAAAGCTAACGCGAAGTCATAAAAAAAGACTTATCAAGAATATTTCATTGGAAAGGTAGAATATATAGTTACTCAGTTTTTTGTGCTAATATTTTACCCCTTTCACTATAAAATATTATATTTTCGTTCTTTTTTTGGACAAGTTTATTCATAAATAGTGCATTTTGAAGTTGCTGCGTTTTTTAGTTTCAACTACTGACATATTCATAAAGTTGAGTGTTCATCATTGTTAACATTTAATATAAACCTTAACACACAGTTCTGGAGTCTTTGTATTTTGATACTCAATTCTTTAGAGCAATGGGCATATGGAAGAGCAATAATCTATAGGAGGCAATAAAAAGTGTATGCACAATTTTTTTTCGTAATAATTCGGGGTTAAATTTCTAAGTAGCTCCAATGGATACAGCCTGGTATGAAATTTGTTAGAGACTATTTTAATGTGCTCTCTTCATGACTTGAATGTGGTTACGAGGCTATAACACAATTGGAATAGTCGATATGAACATCTTGAAAAACAACCTTCGGAAGCTGGTTAAGTCCATATTAATTATGTGTTGACGCCTGCCGATAATAATTCATTTTGTTCTGCTGGTATTAAGTGATACGGAATTTTCTGATACCCAATCGCAGATAGAGGCGATGTCCTCATTTAATTTCAGAATTGTATCACGGATAGCGGACGGATGGCAGTGTAATTTTGGAAGTCATCCGCATGTAAATGGTATTTACAGTTAATGACAACGGAAGAGTTCCGTTATAATTTGAAAATTTGAGAGGACCTAGAATGTATCCTTGGGGGACGCCGCAGGGTACTTGAACAAAAGACGATGACTGAGCGTTACTGCCCTTTACGGCTTGTTTTCTGCTGGAGAGATAAAACTCCAACCATAGGAGAGTACAACGAGAACAGTACATTTCGTGTAGGCGAGTCAATAACTTGCGATGGTTAACAGAGTCTAATGCCTTTGTGAAGCCAAACCGAACAAGCCGGGTAACTCTTATTTTGTCCAGTGAGAACCGAATATCTTCAGTGATTCGAAATAAAGCTGATTGGGTGCTGCAGCCTTCGCGAAAACCGTTAAATAGTGAGCAGAGAATAGATATAGTACAGTAGTGAGACATATTGGATGGATTAGAGAATTTCCGTATGGGGTGAATTAGAGCAGATTTCCATAGAACAGGGAAAGTAGAGTAGTCCAAGGAGCAATTGTAAATATTAAATTTATAATAGAACATAATAATTATCTTTTCATCTTATATTTTGTGCAATTCCTCGTTTCTCGTTTTACTGAGTATCTGAACTTAAGTAACCTCTACTCATCAGGTTTTCTTGGCTCCAATAAATATCGAGCGAGCTTCCTCTATATCCATATGTTTCTGACCAAAAGACTGCCATACACTTCAAGAAAGTTATCAAATTTAATCTCTTTTATGGCTGTAAACATATTTTCTTTGCGATAACTCATCTGCCTGCTCCTTCCGAGATGGTGAAATATTCGAATAGGTTTTACTTAACTCCAGGTAGCATACGTTCTCACACGACCCCTTATCGACTCAGTAGGGCTCTAACTTCCTATATGTATATTTTAATATCATGTCCTGGAAGTTTTTGACCATTTCGTACACATATGCATTCAGGTTTCTTGATTCCCTACTGTAAATTGTGTTAATGACTAAAAGAACCAAATATTCAGGTTTATTGCCTAGTGAATGTGATGCTTCATTTAATAAATAATTAGTTTGAGATTGAAGAAGTTAATCCTTGACGAGGCTATAATTACTGCCTTCGAATAAAATTGATTTCACAGCTTCGAACTTGAAAAATGGGAGAGTTTTGAATACCTACCTGCGTCTTTGTAAATTTTTAATATGTATCTCACGCTTTCCTTCTTCTATAAGTTTGCTTTTATCAGTTGTGTGCATGGGTGCACAATTATAGACGCTGTGTTTCATTCTTTATACATTTCCTTTAATATAAATCTGTCCTTTGAGATCTCCTTTTAAACTTAATGGGGAGCAAAATATAATATTCCATCACCTCCCAACTTGCTAATCGGAGGAGACAGTGCCATCTTTCCCCGCTGCTAAGTTCCTGCGCCACTGTCTTAGACATTTAACTTGACCGTTGCAATGTTAAAAAATAACTTAATGTATGTGACTCAGTAATTGAATAGGTACTATTCTTGATATAAGTTAAAGTGTCGGCGTCACTGTCAAACTATAAAATATTCATCTTGCAGTAATGAAATGAGACACAAGCTACTTTTAGCTACACAATATATTTTACTATCCAGTCCATGGTTAAGACACCTTATGTCATTGTCAAGCTTTGAAATATGAACAATTGTTAGTATCTAATTTTGACCGGCAGAATAATAATAATCACGGACATTCAACGATGAACTATTTTCTTTAGAACAAAGTAATTTTAAGGAGATTTACATATTTTAGTAGCGATTTTATTACTGATTAGAATTGTGGACTGAAAATTGGGGCAATATTGATTTTCATCCATGGCAATTCTTTGGTGAGAAAACAATCGAAAAGGTTTAGTGGTCCCCTTAGGGCCTCCAATTCTGAGGGGATTTTCTGTCTGAAGCAGTTAGTATGAATTTTGTAACCAAGAATTTTTTATAATTTTCCTTTTTCTGCAAACATTTTCTGCTTAGAAGTTGTGAAGCGTACATACGGCTTAACGAGCTTTAAGCCCTGCGGCAAAAAAAATAAGGGCGAAGAAAATGGGCACTAACGCTCATCGGCGATATTCTTTAATGATGTAAACTGCGACTGATCCAGGTTGAGGAATTTTTGAAAATATTACGCCTCAATTTATCTTTTTTCTCGCTTCTGGTCTGTTCGGCTTTAATCGAAAAAGTTGGGTACCCTAGTTATTAGGTTTAAAAGGACTTTTATCAAATTTGAAAATAATTTGTGACTCGTCTCCCGATCATAAATGTGTGTTTCTACATTAGTACCCTGTAAAATTACGTTTTTGAGGACATTTTAATACTTATTGAAGTAAGAAATTCCTCTTTACTGACACTAAACTTGAATTTTAATGCTGATTAGCATTTATAGAGAAGTAGGTATATATTTTATAATTTTTAAATAATTCACGTGAGTAAATTTAGACTTCAACCCGAAATCTTTTCAACTATTCATTAAATTCACTGCATCATTGAAATATCTATCCTTGAACGGTATAAAATCAACTTAAGCTATAGGAAGCCACGATTTTGTGTTGGTAGCTGGCACAAATAGTGTTTCTTTTTTGCCCTTTTAAGTGGTATTTGTGGGAGGAATATAAATAACACCTGAAGTGATTAGTATTGCATGCATGGAGCAATGAAGTGATGTATTAATGGCTTTAAGTAGAGGTGGAACCCGAATATGATTTCAGTCAAGACGGAAACTAGTATTGATTTGCGCTCATGAGGAAACGTAACTCCCGTCCTCCGTTTCACATTTAAAAGCAATCATGGAGTGGGTATAGCATATGGATTTAGTTTTACGATTTCGAGCATAATATTAAAAAAGAAAGAAATTATCATTTTAAGCGAATTTAATGAAGCATATCTTTTTTTCTCGTTCTCGTTTACCTTCGAGTGAACGAGCTGGAGTAAATCTGTGTGGAATCATCGCGGCAATGCAAAACCTTTGACTCCTCATTGCATATTTTTTTGTGAAATTCTGGAAAAAATTAGGTATTTTGAAACCATTATTCCGATAAATTCCCTGGAAAGCGGTTTTATCCAGTCCTACATCTGCACACCTAGGGAATCCATGGTGAATATACGCCGAAACATCAGCGGAAATCCTAAATATTTCCAAGTCTTCGACAAACCATCGGGCTCTTTTCCATGCCTACGCATTCAAGCTTCCATTTTTTTCACTTACTTTTTTCTTTCCTCTGCGGAACATAAAATAGGGGTTTGCTTGCATAAATAATCCCTGGTCTGCTATAAAATTCAGTAATTTCCTCATCGCTAAAACTGCACACATTGAGCCTGGAAATCATTAGCCCCCATACAAACTTACTTAGCGATGCCGGATCCAATCGCGGCTTCCTCCTGTGTTAAGAATTCTGTGGAAGAAGATAATTCAGCAAAGGGGAAATGGAAAGACCGCGATTATCTCTGCTATGTTTTATGCACCAATTATTACGGCGAGGATGTTCTCAAACAGCATGCTGGAGGCTCTCATGCTTCTAACACGCACGCCCTGGTTTATTCAAGGGATCACTTTTCGCACGTATTCCACTCCAGAATCGGAGTTCATGATGGCCTTCGGAATACTAATAGTACCACCTGATTTTCACCACTTTTAATTATTTGGCTTGGTGGTGATTTCACCATAGTTAAAGTGCAATATTTATTTTCCTTAATTCGTAATCAATGCGGAGTTTTTATCAGTTAAAGTATAGTTAACTACATCATTTTACATTGAACGTCTATTATCCTAGAGTAATATTAATCTTTCGATTTAAAAATGTAATATGAGTTTGTACCTGTAAACTATTATTTTCATTATTAATAGTGTAGGTCTAATGTGTAGTTGAAAAAAGACAAGCACGTAATTTTAATTAATTGGGTCATTTATAGGATTTAATGTTGATTGATTCACAGAAGAAGCTACAGATTTAACTGTTTTTATCTTTTATTCGTCTATTGATAAAACTACTGAATATTTTTGTGTTTGAATGGGGTAATCTGGGAGGCTATTTCAACGCTGTTTATATTTTTGGTGTAAATGAGTCTAATGAACTGTTGTAGTACAAATACATTTACAAAGTTAGGTTGAACATTCTCAAATAAAATGAGAGACTATGTGAAAGCATTTTTATTTTTGGCCGGGAAAACCCGAGCAAATTGGACTGGAATGAATCTGTGTGATTAACAATCATTAATTACATTGGGGAACAATTTATAACGCAATTTCTGTTGAGTTCAATTTTTGAGCTGTTTTAGAGTTAAATAGGCATGCTGAATTCCAAAATGTAGTTAGTTTTCTTCTATCACGTCAAGTTTTTTCTCCACACCTTATATTATTGTGACCACTCTCCGCTGAATCGAGTGCGGATCATAGGAAACACTAGTGCTCTCCTATTGGCTGAAGTAAACCTTCTCCGACCTGCAAGGGGTGATTGACACCATGGGAGACCAGCGACTGGTTCATACTTGTCTAGGCTATTCAGTTACGCCTGAGATAATGTAGTGAGACGTTNNNATACTTGTCTAGGCTATTCAGTTACGCCTGAGATAATGTAGTGAGACGTTGTTGTCGCTCTGTATAGTGAAGGGCATTCTGAAGTGGAGTCTGAGTTCTTGTTTTTTATACAAGGAGTTTTTAATTTTTTATTTACTTATGAGCTTACTTCCTTTAATTTAGATTATATCTGCCTCTGCTATATCGCGTCGTAAGTGCTTAAACAGCCCATATTCGTTTTGTTTTATATGTGGCAGTTTCACCATTCCCAGTCAAAGGTCAAGCATCAGTGTATTTGTCAGGCAACGCTTTTTTGCAGATTTTAAAGTGAAAATTGGTGATCAACATAATACTTGGGCCCTTCACATAGTGTGCAAGCAGTGAGTTTAGAGTTTATGGATGTGGAGGAAGGGAACGCATGATAAATTTCCATTTGGTATACCTATGATTTGGCGAGAGCCCAAAGATCATTCAAGTGACTGTTACTTTTGTATAGTGAAAACGTCAGGATGTAACGAGAAAAAAAAATGTAAAAAAGAGTATCCTAGTTTACCATCAGCTATATGCCCAGTGTAATTCAGGTGAAATCCCAGTGCCAGTTTTCAAAGCATTACCCACTTTGGAGATACTAGTATGGTGAAGATCGAAGTGACTCCCGCGATGAAGATTTTGAAATTGTAGATTGCTCCATTCATAAGTGATTTGATCAGCATGAGTTGAATGATTTGGCACAAGATTAGGGGACTATACAAAAAAGTTTCAGAACTGTTAGCATCAAGACTGAACGAGAAAAACTTGCTTGAAAAAGGAGCTAAGGTATCCTACTATCAAACCAGAGGAAGTGCATTTCTGAAAAACTTTCGAAGGGATGGTGGATTTTTATATTGCCATAACGTACATTGTTTAATAGAGACGCTGGGAATTCCAGCCTATAACGCAACTAAAGGACCACTGTTCATTTTTAGCTCAAAGCGGAGCTTGAAGAGTGTCCTCCAATATGGAAATTTATTCGGTGCAATCCCAATAGGCCATTCAGTTTGCTTGCCTGAAGAATATGAAGACATAAAGAGAGTCATTGATTTGTTGCATAATCATATGCACAAATGGATCATCGGTGTTGGCCTTAAAATGGTCTGCTTCCTTCTTGGCCAGCAACGTGGATATACAAAGTATTCCTGTTTTTTTGTGTGCGTGGGGCAGCAGACTTCCTGAGAAGCATTGGACGCAGTCGAATTGGCCGCCAAGATCTGACCTGAAATCTATTAAGATATTTCCACCTCTGCATATTAAACTGGGTCTCATGAAGCAATTTGTTAAAGCTTTGGCAACCGAAGGAGACCGTTTCAAGTATCACATTTCGGCGTTTTTTAGCCTGTCGTTTTAAAAATTAAATGCCGGTGTGTTTGACGGTCCACAGATTCGACATTTCGTTAAAGATGAAAATTTCATGGGAAAAATGAAAGAACTCCAAAAAAAATGCTTCTTTGGCATTCAAAAACCTTGTCAAAGACTTTCTTGGACATGCATGAGCACACAATTACACTGAAATTTCCCAGCAACTTTTGAAGAGTTTCAAAAGCTTCAAGAGCTTGTTTGCTACATGAGCATCAAATTGCAATTTCTACATAGCCATCTTGCTGACTTCCCAAAACATTTTGATGCAGTCAGTGATGAGCAGGGTGAGCGATTTCACCAAGATCTGAAGGTCACGGTGGAACGGTATCAAGGTATATGGGATGTACGTACGATGGCTGCCTATTTTTGGGGCATTAACCGAGATTGTTCACAGATTAAACGCACCGGAAATAGCTACCTATAAACAAAATGTTTACCTTAATATTTACGTTTGCCGTTTGGTAAAATAACTTTACTATTTGTATGAACACAATTTAACTTGCAGTAACTTTATATAGCCTATGTATGAATAAAAGTATTCTTTGTGAACAGTATATTTGATAATTTTTTCCTCTATTTTCCTTTGTATGCACATTTTGTATGACTTTCGGGACAAAAAGAGGGTATCCTGTAGCTTAAAAAGTTGACGAGATAGAATACAATTGGGGTCATTTTTAGATTCAGATGCCAAAAGTTAGTCAAAAACAAGTGTCAGGTCTAAGACAACGAAATTTGGGTTCCCAAGTGTTATTTAAAGATAAATTACTGATACTCATCTTGTCTATCAATAGACTGTTATGTAACTGAATTACACTGCAGTGAGTAAGGTTTGTCTTTAGAATTCTCATTAAATCGAAACAAATCTTTTTTGCCTTCCCGGGATCCTAGTCCCAAGAGCCCTCCAAATTTCAAACTTAAAGTAAATATAAAATTAAAATAATTAAAATATATAATATTTGACTTCAGCGTTGAATATCCAGTAATTTAAGAATCCGAATGCCTGTAAATGACCGTGATAAAAAGAAAGATTTTAGTTAAAGTAACAATGGAACTTGTAGTAGGATTTGGTTCGTTTTACTGTGACATGACATGTCTTTCAATCCGAAGATTGGTTGACTGCAACCCAAGG